>JANIJG010012728.1:0-43631 GCA_024611175.1 Megaceryle torquata | reverse complement strand
GATGTGCAGTGTTGTGCGAGGGGGTGGGAATAAGGCGGCATTACATTTATGCACTTGACTTACTGTTATGCACATGACTGTCATGCTGTTTATTGGCTTGCTTCTTACCTAGCTAAAATCCAGAAATTGTTATTCAAGAAATAATATTTAATATACAGTAAATTCATGCTGCTTCAAGCACTGGCCTCATCTTTGCAAACAGGTCTTAACAACCTTGACTCCTATTTTAGTTAGTAAAAATGCCGAATTTATTCTAAAATATATTTATGTGCATATAACTTTTTTATGTTGATTGCTACAAATTAAGTTACTCATACTGCTTCTACTTCAGCTAATGCCTTTCATGTGCCTCCAACTTTTTAAATAAAATGTTCCTTACCCAACTCTTATTCAGTGATATATATATATGTTTTTTTTAATATATTGGGCAGTTTGTTAGATGATCTTGACCATTCAGACAGAGTACCATGGACTGATTATCAAGGAGAAATCTTTTGATATGTCTTAGCTGAAATTTCAGCTATGATTTTTCCATATGGCTAATTTTAGACAGCTTGTTGAAGGCTTTTAAAGTCATAAAGACATAAATAAAATTTATTTATGTACATTATAGCAAATGAATTGACTGAAATGACCAAAGTAAAAAATATTTTCCAAAGGAACTGTGAATATGTGGCCTGAAGTTTACAAGGGTTCTAGTACTACAGAGATACAATATTCTTGTGTCTCATCTCAGAATTTTATTATGGCCCAAAGGAAACCTTCAAATCAGTTGAGAGAAGTTCTGACTATGGATGCACTCCTTGCATCTGTTTTCAATTCTTGCATATTATACACAAATACTTGATCTCAGTCTACGTATTTTAATGACATATAGTTCCTAGATTATTCTGTTAATTTGCTTTTTGTTACCTTAGCAAAATGAGTTCTTTAAGTTCAAGGTGTGCTACTGAGATACTGTTAAAGCAAAGATACATTGGATAATTATACTTCATTCTGTCACATTCTCTCAGTTCATTAGTTCATTTTCACTGGCATTGTAATTCACTTGTAAACTTCTGGATGTCTAAGAAATTCGGAGACTCGCAGTTCAAAAGACAAAGCTTGACATATTTTCCTTTCTGATCTTAGAAAATTATTGGACAACTCAGTGTCCTAAAGCAAGTGTCATTCTAAACTGCTGACTGCCTCAAGGTTACAAACTAGTTTTCCAAGTTAGAAATAAGATTCTGGGACCTTATAAATCAGGGAGGCTCCCAGTCTTGTCAAATAAGCTTGTTTTAACCTTTTAAGCTCCAAAATTTCAAATCTGGAAATGCTGACCTCTTTATTTATTTATTTATTTATTTTTCTCTTCTTTGCATAGAGATAACACTATTTTAAGTCAATTTAAGAAATGTCTTTAAGTGCCAACACTGAAGAAAGAATGTTTTTAAAATCTCAAAATACTTTCTATTAAGTTTTACATAAAAACCAATAATACAAATAAATGGTGTCACACATTTCTGTATTTGAAATTACCTGATCATGTCCATGTTTAGCTATGATATGGAAAGAGTGGAGATCTAGTTCTCTTGAGTTCAGTTTGTGAAATAAATAAAGAAAAAAATATTTATCTAATAAAGCAATGAAAAAATAAATCAGAAGTCTCACCAAGATATCAGTAATTTGTAATCGCTGTCTTATTTGGCATCTAAGATCTTATGGTTTAGACATCTTAGTTCAGCTAAGATGAAAAAAAAAAAAACAAAAGGGGGGTGGGTGTGCCCAATGAGTAGATATTATTTTCACAGTCCAACATAATTTAATAATGTGTGTTAGAGTTTCTTAATTTTACAGAGTTCTTCCTGTAAGGAGCTTCATGAAGTCTTCAGGTTCTAGCACAAACCAATCCTGTCCATGCCTCTGAAATCTGTGAAGAGGATCTTTCACAGCTTATCAGATTTCTGTTGCTATTAGAATCTGATTTAAAAGACAAGTCAACAAATTTAATTTGGCAATATTATTAATTAATATGAGCACACTGAAAGGACAGCAGCTTGTCTATAGACTTATCAGATTTTTACTAAGGTTAGATGCATTTTAAAAGGTACTTCAGTTGTGTAGTTAGCTGTCCTCCCAGGGGAACTTAGCCCCACAGTGGCTGATCCATAAAAATGTAACCCTTAGCTAGAGATTAAGCTGTTAAAAGTGGGTACTTACTGTTCCACATGACTAACATCTGTTGTCTCCAGGAGATGAAGTAAGGTGGTTTTTGTTTTTGCAAGTGTTTCTTAACTTCAAAGGCTTGGATCACTGGGATATTGAACTATAAGCTATTATTACACCGCCTTCTACTGATGTATTGTGTCAGCATTTCATTGATTCATGTCAGATGATCCACATTTCTAGGTTGAGTTTTTGTGTAGTCATCACTGATACCTATTTTTCCCAAGTGCCACCAATTTTTACGTTCTAACTGAAGTGTATTGTGTATCTTCTGTAGTTCACTTTTGAAACCTGCTGCCACAGGAATTTGTGGAAGCAGGTAGTATCAGCAGGTTCAAAAAAGCATTAGAAAAATTGTTGACAAAAGGCTTTTAGGCAGGTACTAGACATAGGTGAGCATGTGCCTCCTAATGTGTTTCATCCAGCGACTATGAATGCTATTGTAACAGAAGAGAAGCATACAACTAATACTGGCCAGTCTGATGTGCTTTTTCTAGTGTCACTATTGAAGACTGAATACTTGTCTGGATGATTCATTGGTTTTACCCAGCAGGGTATTGATTATGAGCTCTTGCAGGCATTCTAGCTGAGGTACATACTTCCTGTCTATGTTTTAACAAACACTACGATTAAGTTTATAAGAATATGTTTTAGCAAAGTCCTTTCTTTTTTGTAGATTGTTGCTTAGTTTCATCTCTTAAATAAATTGCAGAACCCCTGCTTTACTAATAATACTTCTCAGAAAACATTTGTGCAATTCTGGTATTTATTTACATGGTTTGCTTTTATCACCCACATTACACAATGTCCCTTTGTGTTGGAACATTCCAACACAAACATCAGGGCAGAACCAAACTCTAGTCCCAGCTTAAGTAGTGACCTGAACAATGAAGGTGGTTTACTGGTTGATATACAATAAGCAATTTTCTATTGCTTGATTGTGTTCTTGGGTTTTGGTATGTATATTAACTGAGCAAGAATAACTTTAAACAGCAGAGTAACTTCCCTTGTCCATTTAATTTTTTTTTTTCCTCTTGTCAGCATTGTCACACTGTTGATGTTCTAGTCCTCTGCCTTTCCAGGACCATAGGCAATGGTTATTGGGTCACACCTTCCTTCTGACTCCTTGAGGGCTATCTTGTGTGGATGTGTGCTTCTGTGTGTCATGCAGTTATGCTCATCTCATAAAGCAAGTTGAGTTTTGTGGCTCTTCGTAAAATTTTGCAAATGTATTCTTATGCTACCAGTAGATCCCTTCTTCCGTGACTAACAGATAAATGTTTGCAAAATGCAAGCCTTTAAAGTTCTTTTTCATCAGTTTCATAGAACTTTCTTTGGGATGCAGTTAAAATTTGAGCGTTTCAAATGAGTGTGTTTTGATTTATTGCAAAAATGGGGAATCTTAGCTTCAGGGTTTGGGGAATTCCAATAGCATCAGCACTAAATTTACTTAATTGCATTGCAGTATTTGGGTTTGGGGGAGTTTTGTTGCTTATTTGCTAAAAGCTTAGAGTTCTGTTCTTCAATACAGAGTTTCATGCTAATAAAAATACACTCAACTTCTGGGATGAGGTGAGTTAATAGCTTCAGGAATGTTAACAGGAGGTAAAAAAGAATGTGTTGTTCCTTTGTCTTTGAGTACATGCAATCTGGGACATAGTGGTTATGTAACTTTCAACCTGTCAGTTAAAGAAGGTTACAAAGGGATGGAGAAGCACTAACGCAGTGATGATCCTTCCAGGAGTTGCACAACTGATCAGTGCCTGCTTGCAATAATTTTGCAGTTTACAGGGGAAAATGCTCTCATCTCTTAAAGCAGCTGTGTCTTTGTTCATACTGTAATGTTCTACAAGGTACTTAAGAAAGAATCACTTTTGTGTTCAGTTTTGAAACTTTCAAGGAGATGGTCTTAAGTGCAAAATTATGTTCATATTTGGCACCAAAACCAGTATATGGGACTGGCTTCATCGGTGGTGGGTACAGTCTTGGGAGCACCCAGTCTCTTGCCTTTTGTTGGCATTGCCCAAGAGAGAAAGTAACTTGGGATATATATCACTGTTAGTTTCAGGGTTTGTAATACTGCAATAGTTTTCTTACTGGCTCTCAAATGTTTTAATTCAAGAATAATTTCTAAATTGTTTATATTCTAAAATACTTAAGCTGGAGGCACTATGAAATATTCTGGACAAACCATTTCTTCTATTAATCTGTTATGCTCTGAAATTTGATTTATGAACAAGATGAGAATTTTTTATTAACTTCTCTCAAAGTACACATTTTTGCATTCTGTGTAAACAATGTAAAAAAGTACGTGTTGACATTCTTAAGTTGCTATGCTGTATAACTAGTTGGAAAAAGGAACATTTTAATGTAATCACTGGATAAAATTGAGTTCACTTTGAAATTGTGTGTGTGTGTATAATAATCAGCAATGGTGAAACTGCACCTTCATCAAAAGCTGACTAGCCTCTGTCTTCCCTTTAATCCCTAAAGGGATTGCATTATTTTCCCCCTAGAATTGACAGGCAATTGTAAATACACCTTCAGTAAAACCATTTTATGGACATAAAGATTACGTGTGTGAGTTGCATATATGAGATAAAAGGAATATTGTGCAGTATAACATAGAAGTGTTAAAATAGATGGTAATAGGTTATTCTAAAATTTACAGAACTTCATGGTCTATTTCTGCCATGATATGCCATTACCTTCTTCACAGCCTAAATGTTTACATTAAGCACATAAAGCTTTCTTTTCTAAAAAGAAATGCAGAAGTCTTTTAATCTCATATTGAAGTAATGCTTCTTTATTTAATTTTTAGATTGGTAGCATTCTGTTTGAGAACTTTCAACTAAATCGTTCTCAAAACATGTTGATACTTCTACCTCAATACATGTTTATTTATCAAGACAAGGACTTGCTACGTGAGGTCTGACAGTGATTCCTTGCCATCATAAGAAGTAATGAAATATGGATTTAGCAGTACCTGGAAAGGAGGAGGATTAATTTTATGCTTGCTACAAAGCCAACTCTAATATTAATTCTCCCTTTACTTGCATTGCAAGGAGCAGCGTCTTTTTCAGGGCTTACTTGACTACCTCACTGTCTGAACAGTTGTCCACACACACAACTTCTACTGTCTTTATGTTAAATATAAATTGTGAAGCAGCTCGTCATCACAGACCTTGAAATTTTTTAATCTTCCTAATGAAACACATGTAATTGCTCTTTTGTGGCTTCATTGATGGCAGGAGAAAAAGACACAGGTGTGTGGAGTCTGTGTTTCTTCAGGGCTTGATGAAGAAGCTACCTTAGTAGAAGAGAGGTTGCTAGTGCCTGTGCTGAAGGAGATTCAGTCTTCTCTGGGTAGCCCCTAGGGCCACTCGGAGATGACAGCAAGGGGATCAGGCAGCAGTTGGCTTGTTCCCAACTAGCCACAACTGATTTGTCTTGTATGTAATTGCTGGCCAAAGAAAAGTAAGTAGGGAAAGCTGAGGGGTATGGTAGGGTATCTCATGACATGCATTTGAAGATGAAAATAGAAAATTGGGAAGGATAGAATTTTTTTGTTAGAGGATGCTTGGGATACAGGAGGGAATGGGAACTAAATTAAGTGGGCTAAGTGGGATTGTAGAGGGAGCTAAAGGAATTGCACCTAAAACTTGGGCGTGTAGGGCAGTAACAGAAGGCATTATCTTAGTTTTGAAAATAAGAGATGGGCTTGGAAGGAAGGAAGAACACAAACACAGGCTCTGTTACCTATTGCCTAAGCTCTGCTTGTTGTTGAAAAGCTCTGCCTGATCCCTAGCCTTCTACATTTGATTACCTTGGAAGACCACAGATATCTCTTGTGACAGGTTGAAGTCCCTGGGTAGAAGACACTGTTTTCTAGATGATATTCTGGTTTTCTAAAATTTCAGATCAGAAAATGCTTTCTGCTTTTCCCATTATATCATGAAATATGCTTCTGCACTTGTACAATGAATGATGTGGATTCTACCATTGATGCACGTGTCATTGAAACGATGTATTAATTCTGGTAGTTAAAGATATTTTGTCAGTCTGTTTTTATTCATCTGAACATACTGGCTATTGAGTTCATATTGGTTTAGTAGGATTTTAGTGTTTATTCATGGTTAATTATTTGAACTGAAACATAATCAGAAAATATGTTGACCACAACTAATTCATAAAATGCAAAATTAGTTCTTTTTATTAGGATTGCTGTTGATGATGTTTATTGCCTCTTGAAACTATAATCCTAAATTAGAATTTTATAGTATGGTAAAGCCGATATGCCTGATTTTTTTTTTTTAATACCTTTTGCTATGTAGAAAAATTGCACAGCAGTTCCTTCCCCCCAGCCCCCCCCCAGGTGTGTCCTCTTCAAACTTTCAAACTTTTTCTCTTGTCTTGGATTGTTTGAATTTCATCTTTCACTTTTTGAATGTCTTTTCCTTCTTTATGGTGGGAGGGGAAAAAGAGAAGAGGTAGAAGCTACATTTTTGTTGCTTTTGGAGCTAAATCTAATGACAGCTGTACCGACAATTTTCTTCTGTGTTTACATGCAGCCAGGAGCTATGGGCGGAGAAGAGGTAAAAGTATTTACTAAATGTTTTGTTTGCTGAATAGTGGGAGAAATAAATATTTATTTCTCTTATGATAAGATGTTACCAATTTTAACATTATTTGGTTGATCAACTGCTTTTTATAAATCAATCTCATATTCATTTGCAATACATCTCCCTTCTAAAAGGAGCTTAAAGCAATGATGATCTTAAGCTGATAACTTCAAGTGTGTTGCTATTACTAGTGAACTGGAGGATAACTGAATGTAAAGACTCTTTACATATTTATGATTTTAAATGTATAGTGTTCTGAAAAAAAATTTTTGTTTTGTTTGGGTTTTTTTTGTAGCAGTGCAGTGTTTAGTGAATTGAATATAGGAAAAGATACTATTTTCTTCTAAGATGAAACACTTTTCATTGAATATTACACTTGAGACTTGAGTATTACATTGGATTGCCTTAGGTAGAACATTGTGAATACCAATACTAGTAACTGTCGTCAACAGTAAATACTGATATTACTACTAAAGATACAGTATTTGAGCACATTTTAACTTTATTTCATTATAGGCAACCCTTAAAAAGTAAAAGCAGACTGAAAACATTCTACAAATGTACAGTGCTGTATATAAGTTTATTTTGAGAGATGAATGAACATGGACAATAGCAAGCTTGCTGACTACCAAGAAAGCTACTAATGTAGCTTAGATTTATGTACTGTGCTGTGGCTTACACAGACTTAGTGATTGAGAAAATAACAGTGAAGATTGCAGTTTTTAACAATTAGAATTGGGCAGCGTCATCTGCTTGGGGTACTTTGGCATTAAACTTCATTTTTATCTTATTTTTTTATGTATACTCTGTAACAGCTACGCATGTGACATTGCTTCCTTTTCAAAATGTAGAATTTGTATCATGCTTGTTCTTGGAGACAAACCAAGCCACGCAAGCAAGCTGATAGCATATAAGTAACTTGTAGCTTGCACATGTGTATGCATTGAGGTAGTAGGCTGTACTAACACAGTATATAATACTGAATTTGAGTTGATGTTGTTCAGAGCCAACTGGTTTTATTGTTTATTTGATAGCTTAAAAACAACAAAAAAACCAAAACAAACAAACAAACCAAACAAAAACCACAAAGAAAGAAACAAACAAACCAAAACAAAAACAACAAACAAAAAACCCCACAACAGATGTAAGGAAAACTTACAAAATTACCTTCCTGTTTTTCCACTGTGTCCAGAGAACAGGCCCTCACTAACAAATGTTGAAAGCATCCTAATACTTAAACTTTTTCAGTGCTCTCATGGTACTGAAACAAATTGGAAAGTATGTGGAGTGTGTAATAGTGTATCCTTTCTGTGCACATGAGCACTTCGATTTCATTTTAAGATGGTAGCAAGTGTTTTGAGGTTGATCAAATGGCAGCAAGTGGAAGGAGGTGGGAATCAGTTGCATGCTATTAACTTATCGTTTAGTTGTAGAACATTGTGAGTACCAACATGAAATAATATGGCAGTAATTGTGATGAATACAGCATAGGCTGTTTTATACAAATTGTAGTGATGACAAAACAGGACAAGCAAGTTCTGAATGGACTTTCAGATTTTATTTTATTTTTTTACTCTACCAAAAAGCATGTTTCACTCCATAACAATTGTCTCCTATGTGAAATTCAGGCTTTTCTGTAGTAACAAGTAGATTTTTGTGTGTGTCTTGTCATTAGTGTTAGGGATTTTGTGATTTGCCTTACTCATGCAATAGTAAAGTCTGTGATATTCATCCTTTTTCATTACCTTAAATTTTATAATGTCTTGAGCTTTCTTAACCATAAGAAACATTAAATTCTACACTAGTTTGTTAAAAAATTATGTGTTTATCAAATGTTCTCATAGATCCCTCTCTATTATTGTTTTTACCATTTGTATTGCTGTAATATGCAGAATACCCAGAGGTTAACCTGTGCAGGGTCTCATGTCATGTTTAATACACTTGGGTATCTTAAGTGTTTGATTCTGTCACTTTGACTAAGCATCTTCAGTGAGGAGAGGTTTTGTCTGAAGTCTTTTAGGGTTTGCCATCATCTATCAGTTCTCTACTTGATCTTCTCTTTTCTTTTGATTGAAGAGGGGAATATTTCTTTGTAGGTGTCATGCTTAGAACTGTTGAGTCATATTCTTTTAGGTACCTTGTTTTTAACTTTTACCACCAATTTTTTAGGTACAGGTGTTAGTACAGCTATGGGAAATCAGCCCAAATGCTGCTACACTGACAAGTCAGAGATGCCAGGGGAAGGGCACCAGATTATAAAAATAGGGTATTTAATGATGTTTTCCCATAATACTCTCCCAGAGATTTGCCTCTGAGGGTTTCCTGAGGTGGTGTTTCAATATTTATTGCCTCAGAATGAGTTTTTTCTCCTGTTCTTGCTCATTTCCTTCTCTGAAGCTAAATAAACATTTCAGCATCCTAAGAAGCCTGTGGCAACATGTTGGGTGGTTTGACTTGCTTTCAGCCTTGCCATGTACTGATTGTGTTCAGTGCACTTTAGTTTCCCCTTACTAGAAGAGACAGTGAACAATCATTCCCTATTCCCTTGTCTGTGTGCTTTCCATTATTTTAAATGTATTCTGCATACATGTAACTCTATACTTGTCTTAACTGTGAAGTTTTAGATCATCCTTTGCGTATAATTAAGAATAATACAATGCTTGGAGACTGTCAAGCAGCTGGCATAAGAGGTGGTATCTTTCTGAGCTGCTGTGCATTTTCATTATTTTCTTCAGAACTCAGCACTTATTCAGCTGCCTTTGTAGACCTGTATTATTAGTTAAACACCTTGTTCTAGTATCTATTAATTTGATATGTCAGCTTTCACTAATGGCTCACGTTTGTTGTTTGGCTTATTTTTTACAAGAAGGTAGGTTGAGGGAAGTGGGAATTAAAAGATTATTTAGCTTCTTAGTTAAGTCAGTCTCTTATAGATATTTTCCAATTTCCTACTTCTCAATGGGTTTTCTGATTTAATTAGGAAGGCTAAAATTTTGTAAAAATACTGTTACTTCTCTGATGCATGTATTGTCTTATGCTGAAATGCATATGTTTATATATGTGCATGTCCTGTCCATTAATGGAATATTCATCAGTAGTCTTTCCTGGTTTATGCTGTAAACCCACCATTTCTGACAACCAATTGTACTAAACTTATAAGACTTGCATCTCTAATTCCTTCTCTGACTGTGGCCTTTTCCACTTTTCTTTTTTGTGTTGGTGCTTAAAAGCACAGAAGGATTCTTGCATTAGTGGATTTTTGTGATGTGTCAATGCTGCACATTCAGTATATGCTAATCAAGACTTTTCTAGTGCCTTGTGTTCATAAAAAAAAAACCAACAAAACAGGTAGGTGTTCTGTCTGTCAGAACATCCTGGGTTTTGTCTGTTAGCTTGTTTTCTTTAGATAGGATTGCTGCTTCTTTTTGTAATCTGTCCTTTGCTACTGGACACTTTATTACTGATATTTTCGGTGTATGTGTTTTTCTGACTAGCATCCCTCTGCATGTCTTTATTTTTCTCCTTGCCCCTGTTTTTATTTCCTGTACCTCCATGTGCTGTTAATACCAATATGGTATTAACACCATATCGCTGGAAGTTAGTTTGGGTATAGGGAATTATTAGTCTAAAAGTTGGTATGTTCTCCAGTGTTGCTTATATACAGACTTCATCTATTTTTTTATCTTCTGAGTTAACAAAACTGTTCCTAAGATAATGTGTATATACTTTGGTAGTAATAGCAACAAGTTAATTGCATGAAGCAATTACAAATAAATTGTTCACTTTTCATGAACAAAGTAGCAGCTGTGTATGTTGCTTTTTGTTAACTGATTAATGAAAGGGTGTTTAACACCGAGTCAGAGCTTGACTGACTGTCCTAGCTAACAACTTTTTTCAAGTAGGTTTTGTGATTTATTTAGTAAGATTTGAAAGGGGGTTTTTTGTTTGTTTGTTTATTTTGGTGGTTGGTTTTTTGTTTGTTTTACTTGTTAATCTTCTTTCTTCACCTACATGTTTAATTTCCACAATACAAAGCTTTTCTATGTTTATTTTGCTGTTTGTCCCCCTACTCAGACTGGGCCTTGGTTCACTCAAGGAGGAAGTGATGCAGTCCTTGTGGTTAGGGCCCTGTAAAGCACACTGAAGGAAGTCCACTCTGCAGTGCAATGGCTTGAGGGATCTGCTCTTTAAGATCAGTCCTTCAAGATCTGTCATGGAAGATTTAAATCTCTAAGAATTGGTTTGAAATTTAAATCTTGCAAAGGTTCTTTCTATAGCTGTGACAAAACAATTTCATCTGATTGATTGC
Source organism: Megaceryle torquata (assembly GCA_024611175.1). Classification (NCBI taxonomy): domain Eukaryota; kingdom Metazoa; phylum Chordata; class Aves; order Coraciiformes; family Cerylidae; genus Megaceryle; species Megaceryle torquata. The sequence continues at coordinate 32,492 of JANIJG010012728.1, read as the reverse complement.
TTGCCACTTGCAAGGGTTTGTTTTAAAGCTAAATCAGGCTTATTGTCTTGTAAGGATAATATGGTTTTGGAAAAACAGAAGCAATACAATGGATGTCATTTAGATAACTGGGCCACTCAGCTTGGCCCTTTAATGCAAATTCTGCTAAAGCAAAACCCTAAGAGGAAAATAATGTTTTTTAACTGAAATATTTGGTTCTCCAGGAAATAGCATTAACTATAGATACTGCAAAATCTGTTACAGGTCGGTCTTCACTCTTTCCTTTCGAAGATGGCTTCCTAGACGACAGTCATGGTGATCAGTCTTTATCATCAGGTCTCAGCTCTCCAACACGCTGTCAGAATGGTGAAAGAGTGGAACGCTATTCTAGAAAGGTGTTTGTTGGAGGTCTTCCTCCTGACATTGATGAAGGTACTGTAAATAAGGTTAAAGGTACTCTGAATAAGCTATTTGATGAAATGTAGGAATTGGCATTTGTATAATTACTTGAAAAAGGTCAAATTTTCATTTAAATAAAATGTATTTTCTCACATATGTGACTTTTAGTGCCTGTGGCATTATTTAAAACAGACACCACCCCCACTCTTTGCAACACCTGAGAATTTACTTGACATTCTTTTGTACTGTTGATCAGAAGAGATGGAGACAGAAATGCCTGCCTAGCAGGTCTTCTAATCTGCAATAGCAGCCTGTGTTCCCACGTATGTGAAGTGGGAAAGCTGAAATAGGGAACGTAGTGTATACTGTCACTCTTTTGTAGTCTTTCCCTGCTCTTTTAAAAAGATGTGGCTGACTTTAAGGACTTTAATACAGTCCTTAACAAAATAAATCAGACTTTAATTTATCAGCTCTTATATCCAGCATATATACTGTGTTCAGTTGGCAAACATAGGGCAACTAATATGATCAGAAATTAATAACCAAATTAGTAGGTATGGTCAGTTTTTTCCTCAGTCTTAATATCTGCTTTACCTATGTTTGCCCCCACACACCCTGACTCCCAAACCAAAATTGTGACAGTTTTTGGTGCATTTTTCACATTATAGCTGGGGTCCACCACTATCTAGCTTCAATTGGCACACACGGGGAATTTGAGGGTGCCTTGTAATGAAAAGAGAGGGATATCTGAATCTGATGTACTAAAATTAAGCATAAACCATGTACAATTTTAATAAAAGAAACAGTATGAGCTGCCAACCTGTGGTTTACAAACAGCTCAAATGCAGTTCCCATGTCATGTCATGATACAAGCACTGCTGGCTAATCTGAATTCCCAGCTGTAAGAAGCAGCAGGCCAACAGGTACAACTGTGAATGTTCCAGTGTCGCTCAGAATCAAAATATATGCCCAGCCTATCCTGTCAGGAAGTAACATGGCTACTTGGGAGCTGTTAACTTCTTCCATGAGAGGTCTGCTCCAGTAACGCCTTTTCACCTCCTGAGTTACGTAGTATGTGTTTTGTGGCTCTAATCCCTTGAAAAATCTGAAATGCAGCTTATGTGGTCATATCAACTGGACAGATTTCAAACAACAATCAAAAATTGGAAAACTACTGCCTTTGTCTTCAAACTTTTCTCCTGATGGATTGTTGCTCTGATCTACCTACCATCACATTAGACAGAATTTTAAACTAATTCTTTCTTTGAAGTATTAATGCATTGAGAAAAAAAGATTTTTAAAAAGTAATGTAAAATACCTTTTTCTGAAGCATTTGCATGTAAAACAAAATTATCCTGTAAGATGGTGTGAGATATGTATTCCAATGTGTTTCTAAATTGATGCATAAAAAGCAAGAAATAACCTGGTAATTGAAGGCAGGTTTCTAGAGGGAACTGAGAAAGGCTCTGTCCCCACAGTCGCATGACCTGGTGCAGCCAGTTTTCTAGGGCATGCTACAGGGAGTGGCCATGCTGACATGGAGCTACTCTGTCAGTCCCATGAGGCTGCATCTGACCCTTCTTTGTGGCTATAATTAGAAATATATCGCAGCTGAAGCATATTCACTTCTGATAGATCATGTTTGCATTTAATCCTGCTGCAAACTTGCATTAGTGGAATGTATAATTACTTTTTCAAGCAGCTACATATAAGCATAAAAGTGAAAGACTTTTTAGGCATCCTCTATATATATTACTGCAGTTTTCACTGTTCTTAACAGGTGTAGAAAACAGTCTTTTTTTTTTCCAAGTAAGAATTTTTACCTTGCCACTCTTAGTCTTCAGATTCTCTCTAAGGTGCCTCATTTGTGTTTTTTTGTAGATGAGATCACTGCCAGCTTTCGTAGGTTTGGACCTCTTGTGGTGGATTGGCCTCACAAAGCTGAAAGCAAGTCATATTTTCCACCTAAAGGTAATTAGTTTAAAATACATTTATGCAGGCTGTTCTAGTAAAAGCAGGGTTTTTTCAGTTGCCATGATGGAAAAAAACAGAATTCAGGGAATGAAATGCGGTTCTGTGCGTGTACTTCTTCAGCAAGCCTGGAGTCCTTGAATCATGCCTTCATTTATATTAGGCTTATTTTAGAAGGCAAGTTACAGAAATTTCCTAGTACAAATTCTGTTGCAGTTTGAATATTGTAGAAATTATTGGAATAACAGCTGAAAGTCACTGGTACGCAGTATTTTGTAGAGAAGCACGAGTCTGCTTTCTATGTGTTCTGACCCAAGAAGCTGTGATCCTGCTCAGAACCACAGGCATCAAGGCTCACTGGGCAGAGAACCACAGCAAGGAGCTCTGCTAAGAGAGGGCAGGCAGGCTGGCATCATGGTCACAGAGTTTCTAAGTTTGAGCTGGTTGGTTCAGGGTGGTTTAGAGTGCATGCAGATGGGGCAATTTCCTATCTGTCAGTGAAACAATTTGCAAACTTGTTTCAGTTGAGAAAGAAGAGTTTATGGGAAACCTGCTTGGGAGAGTTACTTGGCTAAATCAAATTGCTCTTACTGTATTCTAGTTCCTCCTGTCATGCATGCCTCTTGTGTGTAGTTTGGGAGTTCACTCATCATCTGAAACAGTCTCATGGAGTTAAACACAGAATTTCTAATCTATATGTTAGGATTTTCTGTTCTCACTGTCTCTGAAAGCTTTTAATTGCTCATTAAGGCCACTGATTATTTTGGTAGAGCAATGGGCTGTTCAGTCAGTGAACTAGCTAATCCTACAATATTTTGCTAGATACATTTTAACTGTAAAAAACACATAAATAAAAGCCATCATAATGTATCTGGAAGCTTAAGTGCTGAGGTGAGAACTCTGTGCTGAACACATGCCCTGTAAACAGCAATTTGAGACAGAACAAAACCCCATAGGTGCTCCCTCTTTCCTGTCCCATTCTCCTAACTGAGCCTTGCTGTCAGTAGATATTATGCAACATCTGTTCTTGAACTTAATGTCAAACCAACCCAAACAAAAAAGACAACAACCAAACAAAATAAAATCAAGTAACAGAACACCCCAAACTTCAACCCCTCCATATTTGATCATCTTTCCTTAGGAATATATATGATTTTCCCTTTTTATTTTTTTTTTAAAGGTCTTTAGGATCTTCCTGGCTTGTGAGTTCTCATTGTACCTTCACTTACAAGTTAAAAAATTTAGGAGTAAAACCACTTTCTCCTTGTTCCTAATATCTCCTAATATTCTACTACTTTCTGCTTTATTAATTCAATAACCAACTATTCATGGTATATTGACATGGGACTTCCAATTATGATTTTGTTCTGCATCTGACAGTGGACTAGTTATGCTTCGCCAAACTTGTAAAAATGTTTTTGAGTAAGATCTATTTTAGCAGAAGGCAAGGGAATGCAGCCTCACTTCTATTTTTGTCATGATTCTAATATAGGAAACAGCTTTCAGAGCCCCTGCCAGTTGCCCTAAACGTCTGTCTGAAAGTGCTACAGAACAGTCAATCCCAACTGGTCCAGATTTATTTATAACTGACTTCTTAGTTATCAGTCAGGGCTGCAGCATCATACATCCTGCACTCCTGTCTGAGATTTGCTTAGAGTCCTTTTAAGCTCGGTAGGTCATATGTACATGATTTACTGTGATCCCATATAGGCAGCATCTGCGTAGAAGATGGAATGTTACTACCAGGAGTCAAAAGCGTAACATTTGAATGTATATTATAATTATTTTTCACAGCTTTTTAGTCTAGTTTTTATTTCTGAGCACTTCCTTTCCAAGTTATTAAAAAAGTTGTTACGGAACCACTGACAGAAGTACCACAATAAAATGTCTTTACTGCTGTTCTCCACTAGAAATTATGATTAGGCATTTATTTTAAAAATACAATGAAATTAAAAGAGATATTTGAAATTATGCTTGGTGCAAAATTCAGTGATGTGTCTTATTCAGCTGTCAAGTACTCATGAATTCAAATGTTTTCTCCCTTCCTTTTTCTAGAAATCTCTTCCCTGTTGCGTTGCTAATCTGTGAATTCTCTGACATTTTGAATATGATTCTTTCAAGTGAAAAACGTAAAAAAAAAAAAAAAGAAAAAGAAAATAAGAAAAAGTATTAAGTTACAGATGAGATAATGAATCGGGTTGTATGCTAGCAATCACAGAGGAAAACAAGAAAAATGGATAGTTGGAATCCAGTGGGGATGGTGTGGAGGCTAATCTTTGTTCACACACTAATAAAGCCTGACCTTCAAGGCTTCTCCCACCTACCTGAATGTGACCCACTGGCAGTAAATTTGAACCCTGCTCTTTCTGAAAATACGCCATCACCTTCAGACAGACTTTAGAGAGCCTTCTTTATTACTCTGTAGAGTCAGACTAGTGGGCAGTGCCTGGACTTATAATGAAATTCAGTATTGTTTGTTTGCTTCAATAAGCATTCAGTTAGAGGTTTGGAGCAGGCAACATCAGTAGTGGATGCCAAGGGACAGCACAGTCAGCTAAGTTTTACACTGGAGCCGTTTTATCTGCCTTCATAGTTACATGCAGGTGATGGCATCCCTCACAATTCTGAGTGTATTAAGATAGACTTCCAGTGGCTACTTATTGGTATAATTTATTGAATTTGTGGAACGTTCATGGTGTTGGTGCAATATATGAATTCCCTGTACTCACACTATATAGTGAGCACTTTGTTGATATTCTTAGGGCCAGGAACAAAAGGCTGCAGGAACTATTAGCCATGGCTAATCTGATCAAGCCTGAAATCTGAAAGATGAAAATAAAATGTTGCTTACAGTCTAGTGATCTCTCCCACCAGCCCCTGAGGGTTTTATCAGACTAGTTTAGTGAGCAAGTCAGGCCACGGCTGTGTAGTCCGTTCTAGCAAGATTTAACTAATTTATTAGTTGGTGTGGCTGATTATTTTAGGTGCAGTGGCATGTAAGCTGTTTTAAGGACTAGCTGGAGACCAGAAACATTCGTACAAGTGTTGAGCTTGAACAAGAAGGTTTTCCTGGATTTGGCATCCTGACTAGGGTGGTGTCACCACAGGTCTGCTTAGCCATATTACCTCAGGTTTCATGCTGGACTTGATGGACATAAAAGGTGGTGTCTGAAATATGCTGAACTTCAAGCTCCAGCATGGTGACTTACTTAAGGCTTATTTCAAGAGCAGTGCAAACATTATCATTTTGGGCCTTAGGGAACTGCAGATCAACACAGATGTGTCTGCACTGTATTCCTCAAGCACATCTATACTATCTGTATTATTCAGGTTTTCCTGTCTTCCTGGATAGTCTAGAGTTTTGCTACCCTTACTGAATCTTGCCTGATGTCACAGAATACACTGTGTGGATGTGCTTGGGAAAGTGATCCGGCTTTGTCAATGCTTCAGTTTTGGTTATTATAGTAACAAACCCAAAATCATCTGATAGATCAAACAGCCCTTACAGCATGCATGGGATTGCCCACGAGTTCAATATTCAGGTTGCAGAGAGGAGGGACTGGTGGCACTCAGCTGTATTGTCACTAAAAGTGTATATTATGCACTTGGGCAAGAGAAGCTGGTAACAGCTGAAAATGTGTATGAGGCTCCTATTTCTAGTTCTAAGCATCTGTATTATTGCCTTAACATTTCTTTTTCCTCTCTCCTATGAATTGTGAAGCTTAGCACCGTGTTTTTATGTTGGCGTCATCTGTGAAGTGATTTAATGCTTTGCTTCTGAATAAGGCCAGTTCATTCCCATTGCCTGAAGAGTCTTTGGATTACTTCATTTGGTATCTTTTTGGCTATGTTAGTAAAAGAACTGGCAAAATTATAATTGCCATTTGTTGGCCTTTGGTAAGCAGATGTACAGTTCATAATGTGTTTCCTAGGCTTCCACCACAAAATTTGGGGAATTAAATGTAGATTGTGGTTAAGTATTTTTTTAATATCTATGAGATGTTGAGAAATAATGAAATATGTGCTGAAGAATGTTATCAACTGTAGTTACACATTATCATGACTGATGTGTTAAGCAATGCTTATACTAACTACAGTAATTTTTCCCCTTTTTTTATTAAATAGATTGTGCCAACTGTTTTGAAAATGTTGTTTCCCATTTTTTTAACAGATTGCTAGCTATAAAACAACACTTAAAAAAAGTCTTTACTGATTTTTACTTTGTAGGTGATAACTGTGATTTTTCTAGCAATCACTAAAAACTACACAACATATTTTAAAATTACAAAAATGAAATAAGTCCTTCTCTGTCCCTTATTGATTGGATAAAGATGAGATTTAGAGTGAGGAAATCAAGCATGGCAGAGCTTGGAGACAGGATGGATTTGAAATGGGAGGAAAGCTTGTGCTTTGTAGTTGATTTAGATGTGTGGTGCATCAGTCTGGTCCTCTTGTGTTTTCCCTGTTCTTCAGTTAGTTATTCTGTTACTTGATTAAAATAAGCACACTTGTCCCTGCTGCCCCACAGGGGACACTAAGGGTGAACAACATCTCATGAAGAAGAAAATAGTGATGCAGAGTCGCACAAAGTAACATTATGAAGTGATTCTCATGCTTTAATTTAAAACAACTGGTGAGGCAGACTGTATGAGCATTCCTGATGATCTCGAAGGTACCATTAGATGGGAACACTGCTGCTGGGTGTGTTTTGACTGATCTTGATATCATGCATGAGGACCATTTGCATGGTTAATTCCATTGCCACTGCTGTGGCAAGGGTAGTTACTGCCAGAGGAGCAAGAAGAATGAATGGTGATAATTCTGGTGGAGCAGTAATTCTGATTTCATCACCCTCTTTCATAATAAGGTATCAAGTCTGTCTGAATACAGCAATCTGTTGTACTGAAAGTAATTGCTTTGGCAATCCCATATCACCAAAGTCTAGCATAAAATGCCAAGCCAACTTCTGTGTTTTAAAAACTGAAGTCAGAGATCATAATATTTACTAGAAAGGAAATTAATGTTCCTTATCCAGAAATAGATAGTATGGCAAAAAGTGACTGCAGGATCTTTTGTAAACTTTGTTCATGTATCAATCTTGTGCGTATCGTGTGCAGTATCGGTCTCATACACACTGACACCTGAGGCCTTACGTATAATTTGTAGTCCCCGTGTCTTCCCACAGCAGGGCAGCATACTCCCAAATCAATGCAATTCACAAAATGTGCGGTAGCAAAATACAGTACGTACTAATCTGCTCTTCTGGAGCTGCATAACTTAAGGTTGTTTTTGTATAGAATGTTCTTTCAGGTTTTCAATGACTTTTTTTTTTAAGTCTTCCTTTGTAAAGGTATTCACACTATTTCTTGTCCTAAACGTTTGAGGATGCTTGGTGGTGTGCTGATAATGACAATTTTAAAATGTCTGTCCTGGGAGAATGCTGTGCCAATTATCAAAGAGCATTCAAGGAGTTTGCTTCATATAAGAGAATCACTGTCCCTAAAACTATGCCATTTGTATTTTTTTTCTAGGGGTAAACAAGAATCTGATTAGGCAAAACATAAAAATATTTTTGAGCATTCAAGCCTAGGCAAAACAAATCTGATTCTGAAGTAGAGTTGCAGGTTTTTTCTTTCCTAGCTTTCATGTTGCTTTCAACAAATGCTGTTTTCTTTCGGAATTGCTAGGATGCTATACATTCTTCTTTTATTCCTGAAGAAACCACAGTTTTTTAGCAAATTCATTTTTCATTTGTTGACCCTTATTCGGTCAGCAACTAGAAAATGACAGGTCTCTTCAGAAGGGGCTCAGCTTCCATGGTCTCCACAGAATTTTGTGGTAAAGGTGTTTCTACCACTCTACTAGTAGCTTATGACTAGAGTAACCAAATATAAGTAAATAAAGACTATTTGTTAGGAGAATAATTATTGTGGCCAACTATTCCCAATGTAATCTAGGTTAGTAATGAAAACCTTATTCTGAGAAGTAGGACTGTGCAAGTATAGAATGGATGATGGTGTAGAATTCAGTAATGAAACTTGTGGTTCTGGTTTCAAGTAAAAGTCTTAAAGCAGATTAAATCAAATCCTAGCAGCTTGGGTCTTCCTCTTTTGTGTAAACCAAATTTTCCTAAGAGAGGAAAACCTTACTTTTCAAAACCACTTTCTCCCTTCCTGCCTACCCCTCTCTCCTTTATTCTCTTTATGTGGTGTCAGAAAGCTTTTTCCAATCAAGACGTGACAAATTTGATGTATGCCCACAGTTACTGGATTGGCTCCTTTTTGTTTTTGAGGTGCAGGGGTGAGGTTGGGAGGGGCAGATGTTGGGCTTCAATTACTGATAGTGGTTCTCAATTACTATTCTGTAAGAACTGATCTTGCAACACCACATGCTTGATAACACTCTAAGACATTCAATTAAGTGAAATAGTCTCTTGTGAGATTTTATGTAATGGGAGCAAATCAAATTATTTTCTGCCTCTAATGCAAACAAAGACCATTGTCCAAATTTAGATCTCTGCCCTATCAATAAATGTATCCTGCTGCTTTTTTTTGTCCTTAAGAATAGTGGTTAACTTTTAGACTATAGGACACTTGTCCATTCCACACACACACCCCTTTTTTTTCCCCCCCCTTCTCCAAAACTTCAAAGTTCTTAAGATATCTCTGATAGGCTGGCATACAACCTTAACAGATTCTTGGTTATCCAGCAGTGTCCTGGCATTTTTGGTAATTCTTTTGTTCAGATAAATAATATTTTTAGCATAAACAGATCACACAGGATAGTATGATGTCTGCATTCTGTAGTATGTTGTACATGAACAACAGAAAAATAAAGGACTAACTTTTCTCAGTTTTGAAGAATATGCATTTGGGGCTAGTATGTTATACAGGAGAGAAATTCAGTAGCACCCTATCATGTAGGTTCCTCTTTATTGCTCAAGCAGATTATTTAAGCAGGAAAGGTTCTTTTGCCTGAAAAATTGGAGTTCAAGGGCTGTCATAGTCCTAGAGTAGCTTTTCCAGTGCATATTGCCAAGATGCTAAGTTTTACTGTCAGACTTGTTATTAACATGAAAATGTAGATTTTAGTATTTGGTATCTGAAGATGAGTACAAGTCTACAGCTTCTCAGGGCTGCACTTCTGATTTGCTAGAGAAACAACTTGGTTTTATACTCTTCCTCACTAATGTGCTAATCCCGGGTTTCCAGAAAAAAAATTGTAGACAGTCCTGGGGGACACTTTCACTTTCCATCTGGATGTGCATTTGTCCATCAGCCTCCTTCCTATCTGAATCTATTGGAAAGTGTTTTATATAATCAGAGGATTGATTGCAGTTAACCACATAACTTCATTTTACAGCATTAGTAATAAATTGCTACAAGAGTTTTGTAGTTGTAACTGTTAAGAGGCTGTTTGGTAGGTTTTGCTAGAGGCAAAATCTTTTTTTTTTTTTTTTTTAAACACAAGTCAGTATGGAAGGTTGTTTTGCTGCATTCAAAACTGCATTAAATTCTAGACTTCATCTGTTGGACAATGTGATTATTGGAAGATTCACTGTCTCCTAACTTATTCAGCAGTCTTGTCAAAGACTTTAAATTTCCCACAGGAAAAAAAAAAATCAATCAGGTTTCGAAAAGGCCCAATTGATTTTTTGGTAGCAATTAAAGAAGTCACTCATACTGTGGAAGCCCCTGTCATGGTTTGCAGTTTACGTATCACTTTTCTATGAAACTGTATATACTGCCTTTCAGTTTTGCTTTAGCTGATGGGCTAGGTTACATGAGGAGAGTTACTTAGGCCACATCATTTTCTTCCAGCAAAGTCAGTTTTGAAGTTCATACGAATCACATCTTCACCAAATGATAGGGTTTTTTCATAACCCTCCTGACTCTTCTGGGAAAACTAAAGGCCACATGTTGGAGTTGCATAATACTCTCTTTCCAGAACAGTCTTTCCATGAATCATCTATATGTGTTTCTCTTGATCATATGCCAAAGAGGCAGCCTGTTTTCTCTCTCTCCCTGCTTGGAAGGGTTAAGATTGCAATGGGATTTCTTATACTTCACATGAACTATTTATTAGAATACACTGAGTTAAGTAACAGTTGATATTTAACTCTTTTCTCAAGGGTATTGCTGCTCCCAAAATTTAAAGAGCAGCTGATTGGTTCATGTGTCTACTAATCAGTACTTATCACAAGCTTTCAATCAAATTCCCAATTCAGTATGTTCTGTTTAAATAGCAATTCCAAGCATGAAGTATATTAAACAATTCTATGTAGCTACTGTTTATACTGAAAATTTGCATGGCTAAAAGACTCCTAAGCAGACTGAAAATAAATTCACTATTGTCACTTCATAGCACACACATGAAAGAGAATGCCACTAATTCTGATTTGAATGACTGTCAGTTCACAATATCTAGCTAAATTTCCTTTCAAAACCCACTAACGCCGAAGACACAAAAAGGTTTAAGGTGGCAAAAACAGAGTAGAGAAATGAAGGCATTACCTGGAATTTGAACACATCTAAGTGTATAAAAAGCTTTCCTTCGCTTATCTGTGGGAAGAAACCAGACCACTTTTGCCAAATGAAAGCAGTTAAATGTTTCTCTGATTCTTGTTAACCACTTCTTAGGCAAAGCAGATTTTACTGTGGTTTGTGCCCCCACCCACCACCTATCTAAATACTATTTTCATTAAGTGTTGCTTTTTTTTAATGTTCTGTTTTGTAAATGGAAATACATGATTTGATCTGTACCTCTTATGGGTTCCAGGATAAAAGCATTCCTTTAAATAGTGGTGTCAAGGACTTGATGATATTTTGTGCTTTTCTAATAGCCTGTGCTATGTCTTGCTTTGCTAATTATTTATGACACACAAAATTCTTCTTTCAAATAGTTGAAAGAAGTTCAAGGGTATGATTAGGGATTGTGAAGAGAGATTCTGCACTAGCACAGCAGTGTATTCACTGTTTCTGAGGGTCATCTAAAAAATACATGTTCTCTACTCCTGCCCCTTGATCAGTTGTAATTATTTAATGCATTAGAAGCTTGTGATCCCTTTATAACTTCCTATAAGCATTATAATCATAATATTCCATTCATAGATTCACTGCAGTGATGCACACATTTCTAACTTTATAATAATGATACAGTAATATAAAATTGGTCCAATATAATGAGAATATAGAAATCACCAATTTATCAAAGGTAATATCCCAAATTATACTTCTCTTCTGTCAAATCAGAGGTTAGGACTCACAATGGGAACACATCAGGTGCTGGAATGAAAGATGCTGTGGATGCCTTTGCCCAAGGCAGCATATGTGCCCCTCTCTGTCTTCAAAAGCTGGGAGCAGCTGAGAACTGGTCTCTCTTGGTTGTCTCAGTGCTCTGGATGGCATTTTTTTATCTACATTATACCATGCAAATTCTACCTGGTTTGGGGACCTATGATGCACGTGACTACAGATTATGCTATCTCAGTATAATCATTAGTCTGTTGTATAGCAGTGGAGGTTGTACAGTTTTCATTTAATAAAGTGAAAAACACAATGCTTTAAAGGATTTAATAAATCCAGTACTTTTTTGTTTGGTTGGTTTGGGTGTTTTTTTTGTTTGGTTTTTGTTTTTGTTTTTGTTTTTTTAAATAGACCATTCTCATCTCCCATTTTTTTGAGAGTTTGTTCTTCCACTGAGAGTAATCAAGTTTTGGGAAAACCTTCCATTATTAAAGAAGGGTTTTCAAGCTGCATCTTTTCTATATAGTGAACAAAGACAACAAACTTGAGCAACTAAAATCTGAAAACAACGTATGTGTGAGTGAACTTTCCAACCAGTTATTAACCAGCCACACAGCACAGCAGAAATTGACTAAAGAAGGAAAGTCTAAGCCTAGTACTGAAGCTCTGCATTCTGTTTTAAGAAATGTGTTAGAACTTCAGTTCCTCTCTAGATACAGTTCACTCACTGTGCAGCCCAGATTATCTGTCTGCTCACAGTGGAGTTAGGATCACACAAAATCAGGAAATAACTTGATGGCTTGCTCTTTGTAAATGACATTGAGACGTTACTTTGAATGAAGCTCTTAAAAACAGACCCAGTGTATCACAGCTCTAGTAAGTGCTGTTTCCTTTTTCTTAAAATTTATTTTTAAATAAGAAACATAATTTGAAATGAAAAATGTTTATACTGTAAACCTCAGTATAAAATTTCATTAATTAATAATCACTGACTTCAGCTAAAAAGTAGTCTGGATTTTTGTCACCTTTTCTTCCTTCCCCTGAAGGTCTTTGTGTTGAATGTTTTTTGCCTCATGCTGACACTATGCATGAAATACAAGCTGAAATAAAGCTGATATTTTATCTAGATTTTTTTTTATGTTAATGTTGCTTGGAGTAGAATTGGAAATTGGCTTATTTGCAAAGAAGAGTAGCGGGTTTTGTTCAGAATTGGAAGCTGATCTCTTTTCAGCCATCTGTTCAGAGTAAAGGTAGCACCAGCAGACCTGATCCCCTCCAGATGACGACAATGAACTGCTCTTCCCAGAACAGTCACCATCTCATATTGCCCTTGAAAACCAAAATTGAAAAATTCAATTCTGAATTTAGTTGCTCTCTTGATATTTATGAATGTAAATGTATGTTTTTCATACTGCTTACTCAGTAAACTTTACAAAAATAACTGTTGTCTCAGTGAAAGTTAGTCTCTCATGATTAATTCGACTCCTCTTATATTGTATGTTGTAGTCTTTTTTATGTTTATATACCCTTTAATTCTATGATTTATAGCAGCTATAGATCATGTTGCAGTCTGAAGTTTTAAGATGGCTGTGACCTTTGAAAGAGGAGACAACCCTATAAATTTGCTGTTGCAATGTTTTACATTAATGTAGAATAAAAATGTCAGACAAAGAGTCTTTAGTACACTTGTAGAACATTCTTTTAGTTTAGTTTTTTTTTTTTTTTTCAAAAAAGGTCATTTCAATGTTTTCTTTTTCAATACAGGTGGGTAGGAGTATTTTTACTACAGGACAGACTGTGATGCTATATGTATACTGGGTTTTTTCCTCTGTAACTGGTGAAGTAGTGATGACTGGGAAATCCTTTCTGCTTCTTGACATGTTTTGAGTAGAAAAGACTTTATAATATGCAGTATGGCACTATCAAAATGCTGCCTTTTCTATTCAGCACCGAAGTGCTAGAGGAGACACTGGGGTACCTCTCCCATGTCCAAAAATAATGCATGTCCTCATGGAGCAAGCAGGTATTCTGTGGGTGGGTTGGGGTTTTTATCCATTTAAATTGAAGATGTTGGGAAAACCTCTCCGTTATCATTTATGACAACATAGGAGGTTTCTAATTTCTCTATTATTTGTGGTATGGTAATGTCAGTAGTAAGGGTTAAATGTTAGTTTACTTTCTTTTGGCAATCTCAGTGATGTGGACTATTTGATGGTAAAATTTGAATTATGGAGACAAGTACTGATCCAGAACTTGAGTTTTCATTCAGCTCTTCCACATGATCTGCTTGCTGGCTCACTTTTCTTGATATGTATTCCATTTAACTATGTATGCTTCATTTAATTACTATATAAATTTGGGATCCAATTATTTTACAATGGAACTGAGGATATGGAGTAGATACATTTAAAACCAAACAAAACCTACCCCAAAACCCATCTTTAATGTGGCATATGGGGTATTTCTTATGTATCAGACTAGTCAGACTTAATCTGGTGCTCACGAAAAACATGTAAAAATGAATAGGAGTGTTGCTGTAAGATGCTAAATAGTTCACATTTCTTATATGCTTTTTGTTTTTTAGAGAAAAGAATCAGCTAACAGGGTCATACACTGCTGTTTAAAATTAGACTGACTAAAAGAAATTAACCTTTGCAGCCCTGACTAATACATAATTTCACTCTTCTGCAGTAGCTAAATGAGATTACAGCCTCTTCTATTTTGAGGTTTCGTAAGTATTTAAAGCCTTTGATGTTTTTGAAAATCCAGTCATGTCACTGCAATGTTTAAAAGATAGTCTGCATTTAACACCTCAGATTTTTATTTTTCAAAAATGAGTTTCATTTTTAGTAGTTGTTTCATCTTTGGATTTAGAAATGTGTTTTATTTGTGTTCAAAGCATCTTCTAATAAGATTACTAAGGGTGACTTTGAGCAATGACCCGTTGTCATCACATTAACTAATTTAGAAATTTGGTTCACACTGTTTCTAAATGTTCCATTGCTGTGGGCTTTTAAAACAGGTTTATTCTAAAAGTTCTAGTAAACACAACCATAATTCAATGCAAAACTATTTTTTAAAATCCAGGAAAAAAAGGACAACGTGCTATTTATACTTGACAAAATTAAGCCTACTTAAATCTACTTTTTCGAGGTAGCCATCCCAACCATCTAAAAATAAACCCAAAGACATAAGACTAGAACATTCATTTTCTTTGCCAATTTAACTCCTTCTTATATTTTAATAAAGTAGATACATATACTGAAATACTTTTATGAGAGATCTCAGGTGGATGGCAGATTTTATTGTAATCTTGGAGACTATAAAAACATCAAAAAAGACACCATCTAAACTTTAAAAGGACAGAATGAAAGAATATGTGCTTCAAAGGCAGGGTTTTTTCAAGTGTAATTAGTCCTTCTATTTTGCATTTGAAACGAATACATGATACCCCAAAGACTGTTCCAACTTACTATGCAGTGTGTAGAGAATAGAAGGTCCTCTCTTCATTGTCTTAGTTCTGCCACCCAAAATCACTGTTATAAAATTGAAAACCCTCAGAATATAATTTCTATACCTGATTTTGTAAGCTGAATTTTGGGAATTACGAATTTGAGGTCAACTACATAGGAAATCAACAGATGATATGCAGACTTCTGACATGGATATTCAAATACTCTTTGACCTTTAATGTAATTCTTCATTTACAATTTTAGACCTTTATTTGAAAAGTAGCCTCGATTCTAAGAGCCAGAAATAGGTTAATCTTTCCCTATTACTTATATAACCTTTGAATGCCAAAATGCTGGCTTTGTACCAGAAGACGGAGCTCATGGTTGATGTATTTGAACAGCAATTCATATATTGCTATCCTCAAATGCAAGAACTTAAATAACTTATTACTTTTAGTATTCACAAGCTGAGGGTATAATGGTAAACTTCAGTTAATTTTAAGAGATGGACCTGATTCACAATTAGCTGAAATTTCTAAGAAAAACTTCTGGTTGAATTCAGCCTACTCTAGACATCATTGAGAGATCTGTGCAGCTACTCCATTAGCACCTTTCTGAAATATTCCTGTATCACTAAGTAACTAGAGACTGTCCAGACAACCTTAGCACTCAGAATATTAGTAATTAATCACTTAAACTGAAAGCAGGGTAAAAATTAAAATATACCAAACTTCTTCCTTTCCTTCTTCCAAGAGTCACAAAACACAGTCAATGATTTCATTTCACTCCACTAAACTTCATGCCTGATGACAGAGCTGTATATGGAAGGTGTTAACCAGGTTTAGAAGAATAAAAGAGAGAGAGCTGTGTGAAGGTGAACCTCATGAGGTTCAGTAAGGAAATCCCATGTAGAGTCCTGCATCTGGGGATGAATACCACCAGGCACTGGTACAGTTTAGGGGTTGCCCTGCTGGAAAGCAGCACCACAGAGAAAGAATTTGGAGTCCTAGTGGACAGCAAGTTATCCTTGGGACAGCAGTGTGTCCTTGTGGCCAGAAAGGCCAATGGCATCCTGGGGTGCATTAAGAAAACCATGTCCAGCAGGTCTAGGGAGGTTCTCCTCCCCCTCTACTCTGCCACAGTGAGACCACAGCTGGAATACTGTGTCCAGTTTTGGGCTCCCCAGTTTGGGAGACAAGGTTTTACTGGAGAGAGTCCAGCAGAGAGCTACGAGGATGATCAAGGGACTTGAGTGTCTCCCATATGAAGAAAGATTGAGGGAACTGGGGCTGTTTAGTCTTGAGAGGAGAAGGCTGAGGGGATCTTATTAATGTCTATAAATATCTGAAGGGTGGGTGTCAAATGGAAGGGGTCAATCTCCTTTCTGTAGTGCCCAGCACAAGGAATAATAGGTATAAATTTGAGCATAGAAGGTTCCACCTCACCATGAGGTGAAACTTCTTTACTGCGATGGTGACAGAGCACTGGAACAGGCTGCCCAGAGAGATTGTGGAGTCTCCTTCTCTGGACACTTTCAAAACCTGCTTGGATCTGTTCCTGTGTGGTCTGCCCTGGGTGATCCTGCTCTGGCAGGGGGGTTGGACTTGTTGATCTCCAGAGGTCCCTTCCAACCCCTAACATTCTATGATTCTATGAAAAGAAAGCCTTTTTTGGTTGGTTGGTATTTGGTATCTTTTTTAACATCTTCTATTCATGGATGCTCTGAAGTGCAGTCAGCTTTGTCCTGGTGAGCCGTGACAGACATGAAGTTGGATCATCGTTAACTCTGTGAAATGTTCTTGTCTTAGACAAGAAGAGAGTCTTGTCTAGTAAAACCCTACCATCTCTGGCTTGCCAAGTTGAATAGCATCTACAAGGCCCGTAAGTTTTTTTTCTCCTTTGCCTGATACAGACCTTCTGCCCTAATAAGTGTTCATGAATTCTTTTCACTTCAATTACATTGAGGAAGATGGGCAGAAAACATGTGTGATGCACTTCTAGCAAAAACTCCAATACGATAGCTTGTAATTTGTAACAACATGCCAGTTATTAACATGTAAGTATGAATATCAAGACTCTGCCATTATAAGAAAGGCAGAACCACCACCTTATTAGGCTTTCCATCTAGCATGGTGTTTTGAAGTGATCATGAGAACCTCATTACAAAATGTGCTTTCAGTAATAGAGGGGTTCCCGTGATTAGAGAAGGTATGCCTATGTTGATATTGATTGAAGTAGAGACTTTTCCAGAGTAAACTGGCAAAAAATGCGTTTTCCACACTATAGCAACATTATATGGTATTTCCTAGTGTGTCTTGTATTTCAACTGACAACCTTGTTTCAAGCATGTGGGACACAGGGTGTATGCCAGATTTTCCAGTTTGTTCTCAGCGAGGCTAAGTGAAATTAGACCAACTTGACTAAACTGTTTCTGTTCTAGATGACAGGATGGAACATAAATGAAGGAGCTTAGTTCTTGTACTGCTTTCCATTAAATAATGAATCCTTGAGCTCAAGGTTGAGGAGTGCCTAGGCTATGCTTCAGAATGTAAGAAAATTGTCTCATCTTCTCACTGCTGTACCCCATTAAAAGTTGTAGTGACTTTTATTGAAGCAAAATACATTGTTGCCTTTTTCCAGTGAATTGCAAAGTGCAATGGTACAGAGGTTTATTGTACTAACATCTGGACTGTTTCTGCTCTGCCCAGAAGCCATGTATCTGTGTGTACAGAATCTTCAACTGTTGTCAGGCACTTTGCTATTTTCTGGGGCTTCAAATATCTCACCTATTTTGCTTTGTGGAATTTGAGTTGGGAGCAGTCCCTTGAGCCCTCCAAACCTTTAGAACATCTGTTCAGGTAAGAAGGGAGCACTGCTTAAGTTTGTCTGCAACACAGTAATACAGCATGCTACCAAGATTCTCTGTAGAGGATGAATGTTTTGAAATTCATCAAATCTCTTACTACTTAGAAAAAAACCATATGCTTTAAGTCATATGATACCCTTGATGTACAGAGAGGAGAATGTGCTGAAGTACATGATAGTGAGGAATCTGAAGCCACTTTTAGCATCTGCTAAATGATTAATTTAGATTAAAGCTTTTTGTTTTGTTTTGGAAACTGATTGTCTTACTAATTCTACCTCACCTGCTGTCTTTAGGTTTAAAATAAACTTAATTTGCATTTAGATGCCCCTATAATTGACCATTCTGAATGTTAGAAGTAAAGCTTTTTGAGGATTAGCTCATCTCTCATTGTGTGTAGTAGAAATAGGAATGGAAATGCACAGAACAGGACATAATGCCTAAAGTAGATGCTTTTGAGAATCTCTTCAGGAAGGAATACTCTTAATGTTTTATAAAGTTGTAGCCAAACATCATTTAAAGAGCTGACAGAAAAAACAAATTACGGTTTACAGCTTGGCATGCTGTTTTCTCTTCAGATTGTGGCTGAAGTAATTAAAAATGTTTTGTTCCTGTGCAAATAAATTATTTCAACATTAAATCATATGCAGTGTGAGAGGATTCTTTATGCAATATCAAGTTTGGCACGTATACTTTCCAATTTCTTTTTTTGTCCTTGAATCTGAGTTCAAAGTGCATCTCCTGCTATGGAATTCCAGTCAAATGAAGTGCATCCATGGAAGCACATGAACAAGTAAATGCAGCTCTAAAGAGTGGTACTGTGAGCAAGAGGGTAGGTGTTCAGTAATAGCAATGCCTAGCACTTCCCCCTGCCTGTGGCAGGGAGCCGCACCTTTCTAAGTTTAAGGCTTTTGCATCTCTCTGCACATCCAGAAGATGAGTATATCAGCTTCTACATTATCCTTGAATTATATAAACTTTTAGATATTTTTCATTTCACTGTAATCTTTGTTAATCTTGAGGATGAGAAGTCCTTAAATAGATATGCAGTCACTAAGTTTTAAAGTAATGCTGGACATCATGTCATGCTTAGTCCAGCCTGCTTGCTTTTTCTAGGTTAACCAAGAACTGCTACTGTAAACTGCTTACCTGTCTTCAGAGGGCCCTTACAGATTCCGTAGCAGGCAGGAAGAATGTGTTACATACAGTCACAGAGGTCTAGAGAAATGAAGAGGTGTTTACTAACTAAACTTCATGGCAGCACTAGCCCCAGGTTAGAAAATTGAATTCTTACTACCTTAGACTGCTGTTGTAATCTAGCAGCCAGAGATAACTAACAGGTATCCATTTGGTTAGTTTTAACTGTTTGGGGAAATTACAATTATACAACTACTGTACGCTGAAACGGCTGTCAGCTCTAACTACCACAGATGTAACCTCTTGCTATGACCCCGAAAAACCTGAAAGCTGTCGCCCAGATTTCTGCTAAGTAATTAAGCTACAATAAATGTTTCCAATTTTCATTTTGACTTTATGCTAAAGAAATTTCCAATATTTTTGCTGATTTATGATTCTAGAAGTCTGAAATAGGCAGTATTCTAATGTTTAGAGTTCAAATATTATGGTCTGGTCAGAAGGTAAATCCTAAATGTTTAAATCTATTTAAATACATTGTAAACCATTCTTTTACGGGATACATAAATGTACATGGATTCCCTGGATGTCATAGTACTAGAATGATTAGAACTGCATCTTGTGAGACAAATTCACAGAAGGCATTTAATATAAAATATAAGGCAACGATCAGGCTAGACCATAAACTGTGATCAGTTGGCTTTGGAGGTGTAGCTGCCATGGTGGTCTTTTCCAAGTACGTAGTTTTCTGACTGGGGCATTTTATAAGGCTGAAAGAACTGCTAAACTGAAGTTTTTTCTCTGACTGTTGGATATAATCAGAAGGGACGGTATAGAGTGAGGAAGATATATAAGTGTATGTATGGAAAATAAAATGAAGCTAAAAGTGATAGTAATTGAAAGCTAATTATTTTCATACTCAGTTAATGTGATTAGTTTTGTAAAGTCTAAAGCTCAAATGTTTTAAGTGTGTTTATATCTTTAGGGGACTGTTTTAACAGAATTACAACTACTAGAAACATTTTCAGTCTATCTTTTTCTTTTCATACATGAGAGTTGTGTACTATTTATATAAAAAGGACATACGAAATACTATTCACTCGATACTCAGTGCCAAATTAGGGTAAATCACTACTATATTAATAGCAAGTAGACTGTGTAAAGCTATATCGAAGGTTGCCATAAAATTGTTTCATTATGTAGGCACTTAGTCTCTCAAGAGTCTTAGGCAGAGAAAGTCAAGCAGTCCCTGCTTCAACTACAGCTGCCTCTAATTGCCACAGGTTTTCTGAAAAGCAGTAGTCTGTAAAACACACAAGGGTCAAATTACAAAGGTCAAAGCCAACATGTTCACATTCCGCGAGAGAACGGAGTTGTACAGATTACTGGGCAAAAAAAAAAACTCCAATGCATGCTCGATAGAAAGTCCTCTTAACCGGGTAGCTGTAGTCAAGTCTAGCAGCCTGTCTTTAGATGTCTTGTCTTAGTGTTCAGAGTGCTGTATTAGTTTTACTTCTGAGGTAGCAAAAGCATGGACTGCTTGGGTCAAACCTTTGGTCAAATTTAACAACATTAAGTAAAACAAAAGAAGGCTTTCTTGCTGGCTGAACAGCCCTGAATGCCACACTCACTTAGTTTTACTGGCCAGTTTAAACTCCTAAAGTTCTGAATCACTTTGAGCAATTTCTTTTGGACTTTCTTCTTTCTTTTCAACTGCTTTATTTAAATATAAATAACAACAGGTATTTGACTCACAATGAAACAAAATCCATGCCATTCTTTTTCCTTCTTTTTCCTCACTGTTTTTAGGTGAGCATTTTTTTTCATAGTTAAGTATGTGACCTTAGAAGTCTCTTCATCTGTTTACCTGTCCATGTTTTTGAGCCTTTCTTTTTATATTTATTCATTGTATATAGTAACCAGAAACTTGATGCCTTCATTGTAAGATGATAGTCACTGATGCCAGCAGATACCACTGCTAAATAGCTTTGATACAGTTGTTGGATAAGAACCCCTTATTCACCAGCCTATATTCTCACTGCTCAAAATAATTGATCAAACAAATGTGATCATATGCAGCAGACACTCTTGTCTCAATTTCTGAAATCAGTAATTTATGAGGGTATGATCTATTTGGGGAATTTAATTCATGAAAACAAGAGAACAGCCTTAACAATTATTTCTAATTTGTGTGTTGTATTCACTTCTTGGTTTTGTTGTCTTTATTAAAAAAACCCCTCTTTATAAATTAATCTGTTATTTTTCTTTCTTGTGCCTTTATCCTTTCCAAGGTTATGCCTTTCTGCTGTTCCAGGAAGAAAGCTCTGTACAAGCTCTCATAGATGCTTGTCTGGAAGAAGATGGAAAACTTTACTTGTGTGTGTCAAGTCCCACAATCAAAGATAAACCAGTAAGTAGCATATGCCATGACACTTATGCTAGTTGCTAACCCATTTGCTGTTCCTTTTTTTAGCTAATAAATAAAGAAATAGTTAATTAACTTGTATGCTTCCTGTTTCCATCCTTGCTATTACAGTGAATTGACTTTCTGTACTGTTGTAACATGGTTTTATCCTTTGATTCTTCCTGATAAATGCCATGTTCAATTAACTTATAGTTGGTACTTCTGGTACCTCACAGGAGGATGCATCCTTTTACAATGTTAGCTGTAAAACAATTGCTTTATAATTTTTCCCTCTATATATTTTGAAAGAAAGCCTTATGCAATGGAATGAAGAAACCTCGATCAACACCCTCTCACAAAATCCAGACAGCTTCAAATATCCCCTGTACTTCATTAGGTTTCTTAATTATTCTTTTTTCTGCATGCAATAATTAATCAATTTATAATTTATTTCTCCTTTACCTTTATATAAGATGCAGCATACTAAATCATAACGCAGACAGCTGTAGCAGAAAAGACATACAGTAACCTGATTCTATTGTTCACATCTCTAATGTTCTTTTATGCTAGTCTTTTTTTGTGGCTATTGATACATATATACTAGAGGAAAACTACAGAAAAATACTATTAGATAAAAACAGTGTTGCCTTTTAAAAACACCATTTAAAAAGCTTGCACAGATAAATGAACCACCCAGTATTACAGCACAGTGAATGTGCTTATGTGATTGCTGAACAGCTTTGAGTAACTTCCGAGCAGGTTTTTTTTTTTTGAGGTAAATAAAGATTTCTTATCAACTGTGTTACTTGCTGCTTAAGAGAAATGAGCATATACATTATAAAAACTCCCTTTTGTATCCAAGCACAGAAATTATTTTTAACTTCACTTCTATCAGTGCTTTAAAATTAGCGGATCATTGTATGTGATTTCGGCAAAGCCAGAATCCCGAACCGCAACTGTTAATGCGCATACATGGTAAAATGTTGTCCAAGTCCTTTCACAGACTTCTTCTAATGGTGATTAGGGGCAGGGAATTAATGAGGTAGGAGTTTGCTATGATGAAATTTAACTCAAGTCTGTCCTCTAGAGGTGGTAAATGACTTGTCCACCTTCTTTCAAACAGATAATTGTTCTGGTGTTTATATCACTGATGTATTGCATTTATTAATTAACTGCAATTACATATATTTAATTTGAGAAAGATTTGGCAGTTATTTCTTAGCTTTGAGCTTTCAAGCTCCTCTACTAAAATAATCCTTAATGCAGGTGCAAATTCGACCTTGGAACCTAAGTGACAGTGACTTTGTGATGGATGGGTCTCAGCCTTTGGATCCAAGAAAAACTATCTTTGTTGGAGGAGTTCCACGGCCTCTGCGAGCTGGTGAGTAGAAGGAAAATGTAGGGCATGTAGTAGGGGGTTCCAGATTAAGCAGAAAAGGTGAGAAAAGAGATAGAGTATATATAAAAGAGTGAAAAATATACCCTGTCTTTTACAAAGATTGTAGGTTATTTTCCAAGTTAGTGTTTTCCTGTCTACAAAATACAAATTGTGAACATTTTCTGTCTTTTAAATATGTTACTGATTAGTATTTTCTGTAGAAACAGTTTTCCTCAAGTTAGCATAATATCGTAGAATCTGGCTGATTTTTCATAATGTCTACCATCTTAATCCTAATCTTGATTTGCTTGCTGAGATGCAGACAAGTTCCCTTTTCCTTTGACTGGAAAGACAAACTTCTCCTAGCCTCTTTCCAAACAAATTCCAACTGTAGTTCTATGATTTCTATTCCCTTTCTTCCTCAACCTCACTAGTTTTCCCATGGAGCTATAGACAAGGCCACTCAGCAGAAAAATTTCTCCCATCCCAAGTCTCTTGGTGGTCCTACTCTATACTGAAGACCACTTTACAGACCTAATCCTAATGTAGCAATCTTTCTTAATCTTTTTTTCTTCACCCTTAGTTATTTTTCTTCACTTTTATTTGCAGAGCCTTAGAAAAGACTCCTCAGTCTTTGGCCAGAGGAAAGATTTATTCCAGCCCAGGTCTTCTGGCAGCCTTCATTTTGTTTTGAAGGCCTTTTTTCAGCACCACTCGCAGGTGTAGTTTTACACTCTCTTTCTTCCTAACCCTTGTATTTTTTGTGAGCTAATGACAAGGTCGCAAAACAAGTCAAAACATTTCTCCTAGCTAGGTCTTTTGGTAGCCCTCACTTCCTTTTAGTAGTCTTCCTCCATCCTCACTCCAAGTCAGCTGCATGGTTTCTCTTCATCTTCTCAAACCTAATCTTAAGTCTCCGGGGCTGTAGTGTACAAAGGCCCTCAGTCATTGTCTGGAAGAAAGACTTGAGGATCAGATTTCTTGGTAGCTGCTACTTTCCTTTGGCAGCCACTTTCTAGCCCACTAGAACTTCATCTCCTCACTGTATCTTCCTTCTAATGCTAATTCTTTTGGGAAGTTGTACACAAGGTCTCCCAACCATTGCTGACAGTAAGATTTCTCCCAGACCAGGTTTCTTGGCAACTTTCACTACCTCCACCATCATAAAATAAGGCATAATTGTAAGACAGTAACTATGTAAATAGTAACAATTGAACATTACCTCATTTCAAATTATAGCCTTTATAGAACTGTATGCCTTTTGGCCTATCATAGATTACATTTGAAATGCATTACATTTGATGCCTTTAAATAGTTAACTTCTCCAAAGCGCATCGCTTCCTTTTTTTTTTTTTTTCCTTGTTTGCAACATTAAAGATCTGATACAGAAGTTTTCCTTAAGATGTCCTGAACACTGCATGGCTTCCTTGCCTGCAATGATGTATATTCCTTGTCTATTGTCAAGAATAACTTACTGGAACTACTATTGTAAATGTTTTTGTGTTCCAGATGTTCTGTACTGTCATTTTCTGAGATCTACCCAAATGCTGATTGCAAATAATAAGGAAGCAGAATAATCTACTAGTCTGTACATTATGCTGATAGTTTTCCCTTACTGTTTGGAGCAAGCGCATTATCTGGTTTGGCAGAACAAGTCAGATGTTTGTTTGCTTGTTGCAAATGAACAAATTAGGATATGGTCTCCCTTAATGTGACGCATGCATTTATATAAACACACATACCTGCTCAATTTAAAAATTGTCTCGATTCTGTATATAACTAGTGAGAATTTTGTAAGAACTACTAGGACTTAAATATCCTGTATTTCTTTTAAATTTTATCTTGCATAGCTAAATTTTGACTCACTACTGAAGCGTTTTCACCTACTCCCAGAAAAAAAATTGGCTGATTTTGCAGCGCCTGTAGACGTCCCAGTATCGTGCCTTATGATGGTCTGTCCCTTGTCCCTCTGACAGATTTGTTTGCCTATCAACTTTTACAGAGAGCTTGGCTCCGTGACCATACAGTTCATTTACCTCTTCTCCACTTCCTTCAGTTCTTCCCCTGAAGTTTCCTCCTGTATGTTTCCTCAGCCATGCACTCGAACTGTCTTCTGAATAGTATTTATAACTTTAATTATTCTTAGTGTCAGAGAAAGCAACGTACCATTTTAAAAGATCCGTAATGAAGTTAATGTTCTACAAAATTGATACATTTCACCCAAAATGTAGGCTTACTTCGGTATAACAACTTCTAACATTCCATAAAATTTTGTTTCAAATGTAAAGCACTTCCTTAAGTGTCCTTTCAGCCTTAGTAGTTAGGGCAAAATACCAGGTTCTAAATACAGGAATATCTTTAAGTGATTTAATATGTAAACTAGCATTAATGAGCCTGGGGGGAGCTTGGGGAACACCTGAATATCTAATCCAAAATACCAGACTTTTAATTTACAATATGATAAATTCTAAAACAGTTGACCTGATAGCCACTTTAACAGTGTAACTCTGCATTATTTTATTTTCACACTTCAGTCACACCAAGTTTCTTTCAACAGATTCTGGTTTTTTGCCTTTATATTTTACTATAATTCATACATGGTTGATTCAGTCTGTTAAAACTAACATTTGGCCTTCCTATTTTAGTCTTTGGAAGACAAGTACAGTAAGGCAAACAGCCCTTCTTTATTGCAACAAAGCAAAAGCAACACTATTATTTATGTTCATCCTCTGATATTTAACAATTGATTTCTTGCAGTTGAATTGGCAATGATTATGGACCGCTTATATGGAGGTGTCTGTTACGCTGGCATCGATACAGACCCAGAGTTGAAGTATCCAAAAGGTGCTGGCAGAGTGGCTTTCTCAAATCAGCAGAGCTATATTGCTGCTATCAGTGCTCGCTTTGTCCAACTCCAACATAATGACATTGATAAACGGGTAAGTAAAATAGCATGAAACAGAATGGCTGCTACTCACAAAACGGTACAGAAATGAAAAACTTGCTTGTGTTGCAGAACACTGTAACCTCTGTTCTTCAGGTGACATTTCTTAATTATTTAAAAGCTTATTTAAGCAGCTAAAGCAGTGGGGAAAAAGCTATCTTAAGCATCTTAAACAATTGTTTAGCACTAAACCCAGAAAAGAGTTGGTTGTAAGATCATTTGTTCTTGGTTTTGTTTTGAATTCTGAAGGTCAAGCACTGTAGAATTTCCCAGCTTCTTTCTCCTCCTTTAGATGTTTTCTCATTTTACATCAACAGCATTTAGTTAGTGGTTACTTACATAGCTTCAGTATTACTATTACTAGGCAACATTTTCTTTCAGCAGTGTATGCCTAGACTTGAGGTTCCTAAAATACAGGCTTATTGTAAATATAATAGGTAATGCTGACCTCAAAAGTCTTGAGAATTATTTAACCAAATCCAAATGCCAAGACATGCTTGATAGGCAAAAGGGAAGAAATGAGATGGTTTGTTCAGTTCGTATGAAAGGGCTTTTCAAGTATAGAGTGAAGTGAAGGTATTTACTAAATTCTGAGTTGAAGACATTAAAGGAAAACATTACTTTTTTTTTCCTGTTAGACCTTCTGTCTTTACCACTTCACATGTACAAATAACACCTATGTTTTTGAGGACTCAGCATTTAGAATTATGCAAAAGAACGTAGAGCATGCACTGCTGCTAATGTATTTTTACAGTAAGAGTGGCTCATTTTCTACTTAATGCAGTATAAACTGTTTGTTAACAAGTCAGCTTGACAGATAGCGACTGAGTTTATTATGTGCAGTATACACATAAAAACACACAGATGCAAAGTCCAAGCTATTTTACTTTCTTTTAAAAAATCTAAACTTTTTGTCAGATTAGATGAAATCATGGAGTTATAAATACTCAAACTATTTTTCCATGGTGCTATTGTATCTTATGATTTAAACTGACACGGCTGTTCCTAAACATTTATTGTCCATTGAATTCTGAAAAAATTTACAGAAAGACTAGGAAGATTAATTTTGAAGTCTTAATCACAGTGTTGAACCCTTTGAGATGTACACATCAGCCATGCTTAAAAACTTGGGGGTTTCTTCTAAGCTTTAGAATAGATTCACAAATTATGCTAGGCAGTAGTTTTTTCCATCAATTGGTACTTTTCCCAGTTGGTTAGTTTATAATTTAAGTTTACTCCATTATTTTTTATCTGTTTTTAAAATAGGCTTATCTTTGAGTTTGAAGAAGTATGAAGTCTCTTCATCAGTCCTTAAATATTAATTTTTACATCTACTGGATTGAGATCCCTTAACTGTACAGCATACATTCTGAAAAGAATTTCATAGTAAACAAAACAAAAGGAGAGAAATTCTGTTTCAGACCTTCACAATTCATGTTTTAGAAATATGAGTAGGTGGGGATCTAGGTGAAATCAAAAGAATTAAAATACTGTTCCTTCTGTTCGTACTTAGCAAAACTATGTAATCTTCTTACAGTTATTTTTCTTCTTCCTGGTGCAGGTGGAAGTGAAGCCATATGTGCTGGATGATCAGATGTGTGATGAATGCCAGGGCACTCGCTGTGGTGGAAAATTTGCTCCATTCTTTTGTGCCAATGTTACCTGTTTGCAGTATTACTGTGAATACTGCTGGGCAAGCATACACTCTCGTGCTGGGCGAGAGTTCCACAAACCACTGGTAAAGGAGGGAGGTGACCGGCCTCGCCACGTCCCATTCCGCTGGAGCTGAACCCCAGGCCTCACCTAGCAACAAGTACTGGAGTAAATAAAATCGAGTGAAAAGAGAGCGCTGCCTCAGGGCTTAGTGTTCTGGAAATCTGTGCATTCGTCCTCGACTTTAATGAAGATATGGGTCTTTTTATTACTATTATTATTATTTACAGTCACATTACTGAACTCGGTGTCCAGTATAATACAAACCGGCAGAGTGTAACTCTACTGATTTTGCACTTTGATTCACACAAACATCTGCTTGGTACCTTAATTTCCTACACAAGACTTGTCACTAGTGACATTATGTAGACTGCCATTCTCATCAGCCTTCACTGGGTTGATGTGTATGTGATGAAGATGTTTTTTTCTATTATTATAATTATTTTTATTTTTAAACTGGAGCATGCACTTATTTTCAGAAATTTAGACTTGCCCCTAGCAGATGACTTACCAAAGGTAATATTCACAAGTAGGTGGCAGATGTAGCAAAAACTTAAACCAGATATTCAGCAATCATTAGTTTGGGTCATTTAGAGTAGTAATAACCCTGAAAGAAAATAAGCCTTTAGTTGCTCTCCATTTTGACTTGTAAGGATGATACCTCATAAGCTGGATCAGACTTTTTTTCTTATGTTTTGCTGAGGGTTTTTTGTTTGTTTTGTTGGTTTGTTTTGGTTGTTTGTTTTTTTGTTGTTTGTTTTTTTTCTTTTAGATTTTTTTAGTGTTATGTAAATGTATGCTGCAATAGCTTTTGCTGCTATTAAAATGGTATTACTAATACCATAATACTCTATTCAGGCTAGGGTTATCAATTAAAAAATGAGTATGTGATTAAAATAGTGATGGCTGCTGAAAGGAGATCAGTATAGCATACAGAAAAGCTTCCAAGGAAGGTCAATATTTTTTGACTGCATGTTTACTTAATCAGGTTGCTGCATGCAATAAATTTTATATATGTCTAATATAAAACCTGCCCACAATGCACAAATTATGAATCTACGTAGGCTACAAAATACTCAGTAACAAAAAAATTGATTACTGACTGGAGGAAGGCATGCCTCAGTAAATGTAATGCTTCTGAAATTAGGATCAGCCCATTACAGAATGACCTATATTACAACAAATATAAAAACTAGCTGTAGGATATTCTTAAAACAAATTTGTGGATGGTAGATGAAGTACTTTGCGGTGCTCTGTTATATATCGTGCAATTTATTTTATATAGTAAAGTGATTATGTCTAGTACTGTGATCAAACTTAACTGTTAAAGCCTCTGTATCCAACATTAACACCTTTTTGACAGTTCATAACAGGTACATAAACAGAAATGAGCTCTTAGTTACAATCTCTCTCCTAATGCTTGCATCATTTATGTAGCTGCAGACCTTGTCCAGAAAACCAAAGAGCTCATGCTAGCGTACATACACTACCAATTAGATAGTCTGTCAAACTAATAACCTAGGCACATTTAAGAAAGTTAGGAAAAAAAAAAGTGGTGCTAAAGAAATGTCTGCATATAAAAGTAACACGAGATGTCTGCTCTGTGGATGTGGCGTTCTCTCTAATCCCTGGATGTATCCTGTGAAGCTTGAATACAATTAAGACCTGCTAACACAGTGGACATTTTTTTAGCATGAACTATGGGGCTGCAGATAGTATATAAATATAAACACACTTGGTACACTAATGATTGTGAGAATGTCTACACTATTATTTTTTTTTCTTTTTCCTCCTTTGCTTTTTGCAGTTCTGGGGACAATCTGACTGGATATGACACCGCATAGTAGATATAAATATTCTGGGTTTTGTTTGTTGTGGAGTCCTTGTTTGTGTCTAATTTAGTACGTTGTTTTTCCCAATGTTTAGTTGCAAGTATTGGCTTTGAAAGGATTTTTTCTGTTTTTGGGGAAAAAAAAAAAGAAAAAAAAGAAAAAAAAGAGTTTTTTACTGGTTTAAAACACTTATTATTATTATCCCATTTGAAGTTAATTCTGGGCATTTTTGTGATATTTGCTTTTCCCAGCCCAGATGTCTTTTCTGTTGGGTTTTGTTTTGGTTTTTTGGGTTTTTTTTTTTTGAGGGTGTTTGGGTTTTGGTGGTTTGTTTTGTTTGTTTGCGTTTGGTTTATTTGTTTGGGTTTTTTGTTGTTTTGTGGTTGTTTGTTTGGGTTTTTTTTTTCATCTGTACAAGACATTTTGTTATGCACTACTTTTTGTATCTAGACAGTTTTCAACAGACGGCTGATGATTTTTTTTTAAAGAAAAAGGCATGCTTTCTGACTGACATGATCTTTTGCAATACCTCAATTTTGAAATATAGGAAAGAAAATGATATTTTCTAAGTAAGTTTATTCAGAAAAATATATATTAATTTAATTCTGCGAGAAAAATGATTTAACAGATGGGTAACTTTATTTTTTTCATGCTTATTTGAGTTTTTTTGAAAATGAAGAAGTTAGAGCTTTATAACTGTAATATTAAAGATCATAGTTAACCTACAGAAATCTACCTAATTATGTGAGAGAAGTAAACCTTTTTGAAGAAATACCCCTCTTTCATGTAGAAAAATACCCCGAGAGAGAGAAGCTGGAAAATGTACAACATAGCATAATGTTGGATTACATCTAAAAACAAAGTCATCATTAAGAACAGGTGTAAACACAAAATCCATTTGGTGCTGAAAGTTGTGAATAGAAGGTGAAAAAAAATATTTTCCCTTAATTTGTATATTTATAATCAAGTGTGATTATGCACGACTGACCAGAATTGTGAGAGTTCTTCTGTTTGTATTTTTTTAAAGAGAACTTTTTTAGTTTATTAAATTATGACATGCTCCCTTTTGTTTTGTAAATGAATGTGCCCCTGAGTTGTTAATATGTTATATTAAAAGAGGGTCCTTCAAAAAAAAATATTTTTTAAAATACGGAGTTCTGAGCTGCAACTTGACTAAGAAGCCCCTGGGTACAACAGGTCCTATTGTGGCCTTTTCTGATGTGAGACTTGAACTAGTCGATTTTTTTGAAGGCTAACCTAACCTCGACTATTTGTTGTTATGTGCAATACTGTTTGTACTGTTTGTATAAAAAAAAAAAAAAAAAGAAAAATGAAAAGAAAAAAGGCATAAATCTTTATTGCAGATTTATTTTCATTGCAGACTTTAGACATTGTGATTCACTAAAATCATTTTTCTACTGTCAAATATGTACCTTTTCTTCATGCTGGTATTTTTTCAATAGTAATGTAGCCTTTGTACTGAGACAAATTTTCATTGTTATTTTTAGAAAGATTTTTTGCTAAGAAAAAAATTAAACATATTTACATATTTTTCATTTTTATTTCGTATTTTCTTTAAGGAGTGCTTTCTCAACCATTAATACAGTTGTTTCTGGGAGAGACTTTCATATCTGGTCAATGTCATTAATATTATTTTGTATTTTTACTTGGAATAAATTAATTTTATGATGCTAATTCTTTAAAAGTTTATTTTTTTCATTTTCAGTTATTTTTGAAGCTAAAATCTTTGTAATATTGTTACTAAAGTGTCTAGTTTTTTGAAATGCAAAGCTTTATGTATTAACTTGCTGATGTGGTTTACAATAGTGTGGCAATGATGAAAATGGTTGGTTATGTAAAGTGATTGGAAAACTGTAACAAAGAATTGGGCAATAAAATGACAGAATGAAGCAGAAAAAAAGTGATATTTTGAAAAGCCTTTTCCTTTATCAAAATGATTTAGGGAGATAATAGGGATGTCACAGTACCAGTTCGCTGTCTAGATTTATACACCACCAGTGCTGATGAAATACTATTGCCGTTATAAGGAACTAAATCTATTGAAACAATGGGTTTTTGACCCTGCCCATTCAGCATAATGCTCCATTACTTTTCTTGTCATGAACTCAATAAACACTCTTTTCAGTAGTCTTAGATTGAACCTCCTAAAATATATATTCTTCATTGTATTTTGCAACCATGTTATTTATTTAATTAAATTGACCCTTTCCTGCACAACTTACTACTTTCATACGTTTATCTGTGGCAGCATGGAGCAGACTGTAGGTACCCACGAAATTTTCTAATGAAGTTACCACATAATGTTGGTAGCTGCCTAGTCAATGCAAAATCATGTGTGTCTATTTCCTGGTAGCAATGCAGTAACCCATATTGCCACCATCTGTTCCGCTTCTTTGTCCTTCTCCATTTTTCTCTGCCTCTCTCATGTCTTTGTCTTTTATTCCTTTTATATTGGCACTACCAAATGCCAGTATCAAAACACCTTTCACTTCACCTCCATTTACATCACCTTTGTTTCCCTATGCAGCCAGAAGAAATCCCTTCTTGAAGCCAGTGACTCTGTTCTGGCATCTGAAACAATCCAGACTAAAACTGGTGTTGCGTAAACAGGGCATACAATGACTTTCTCTAGACAAAACAATTACTTCGAGTTATTGATGACCTTTTAGACTAACTTACGCTAGAGTGTTAGAGTGGCTCATCTGTAACTTGCAGAAAGAAATGTGTCCGGAGTTGGTCTATTGTGTATCCTCTGTGTGTTCAGTTCTGTAAGTAATGTGTAGACTAGATCAAATAGTGAAGTAAAATTTAGACTCAAATTAGGTACTACTGGTTGGAATGTAAGCAAATTGCAAACAAAGGAGATTAGGGAATGAAGAGGGAATAAAAAAATTCCTGCTAAGTGGTACAAAGTTTATGCTTATATTTCTGCCTACATGCTTGTATTTTATAGCCTGCTAGCAAGGCATGGGCTAAAACAAATTGTATTGCAGATATGCAGTTTAGCAAATAACTTTGCTGATTTCACTATCTGTTAGAGTAGTAAAAAAAAAGGAGAAAAAAAAAAAAAGGCAAAAAAAAAAAAGGCAAAAAAAAAAAGCGCTTAAACGGGAAAAACTTCCCTTGTAAAATTTCAGTATTTTTAAAACTCCTCTTG
>JANIJG010012727.1:0-31519 GCA_024611175.1 Megaceryle torquata | reverse complement strand
GGGGGGAGGAATCAAATTGGATAAAACTAAATTTCTTATCTATAGCAACATTCATACTGAAAAAAATATGTCCATATGCAAAAGTCTTAAACTGACACTTCTTAGCACATAAAATGCACAGTTCTTTCTTAATTTAAGGAAGTTTTCATTGTGATGGTGAAGGATCTATAAACCAGAAATTCTGATACCACTTCATATCTGTTCCTGTTGGGGTCACCTGAAATGACCATTAAACCTGGTTTGGGCATTTATGCCCAGGTTGTGTCACATCCTTAGTAAACCTCTTCCTTGATTAATTAATTTTGTAAAATGTTGACACTTCATTTAATGAAGTTATCTTTGACCTGATCTGCTGTGCAGTAGTAGAATGGAATTTAACACTGTTCCCTGTGTCCAATATTCTGTGTCACATGCAGAGAAGAACACAGATTTTGTATTTAATCCATATTATGTGGGAGTATGCCACAATCCAAAGCATCTTTATTCAACATGAATTACTCCTCTATAAGATAGTAAGTATGTTGGAGATTTTTGAATCAAGAAGCCAGAAAAGTGATTTCATTTTGCTGTAAATGAGTGTTTTTCTGTCAGCCCTTTTAAAAAATCCATTAATTATTTCTCTGTATGTCGGGAATTTTCTGTTCATTTTGTGGCCACTGACTTCATGGTGTGCCCAGCCCCGGTACAGAAGAACAAGCTTTTCATCTTGTGTGTTTAGAAAACTATTTTTGTAACCATAAGGGCTAACAAAGTACCTTAGAAGAATTAGAGTTAAGATACTACAGAGGTGTTGACCTCAGCTTTGGAAAGCTTTTAGGGTGGTTTTTTTCCTAGGCCAGTTCTTAACTCAGTTTCTGTGCTTACTTTGCATAGAGATCTGATAATTCATTTTTTTGTATTCTTGTTACTCTTAGAAGTGATCATGGCAACGCTTGTCTGTGCATTTTCTGGCAGCAGCTGAGGACAGTACTTAAGTGTGAGATGGCCTAATTTACATCCAATACTGCACTTTCCACTTAATGTTTTGCTAGCAACTTCATATCTGTACCAAGCAAATCAAAACAGACTTGGGCTGTCAGCAGAGATGTTTCTTAAACAGTGCCAGGCAAATGTTTTTCTTTTCAATTTAATCAAGAGTATATTTAAAATTGAATCTCGCAGCGGAAGCACATAATTATAGTACATACAGGTATTTCTAGTAGGTTTAGCTCTTAAGAACTTCCAAGGCCCTACAGTTAGATGCAGAATATTTACAGAGGGGAAGAAAGTCTAGGAGACTTCATAAAAAAACTTTTTAAGGTAGTGTTTTCAGGACTGTCCTTTCATTTTTTTTCTGAGATACTCTTTTTATTGTGTCCTGCTGTAAAATTAAAATTTTTATTTAATAATCACAACTATTGATTTAAAAATTGAAGAGGAACTTGAATAGAAAAATAAAATCTCTCTTTTATGTTTATGTGTTAACAACAGAAATAAGGTTGTATGTGCCAGCAGAGTGATGCCTGAAAAAATAGGCACTGGACTTGGCAGAATTGGGGCTGCAAAAGTAATTTCAAGGAAAAAAAAAAAGCATGAATTTGAAAACACTTTCTGTGACAGTGTAAATATTCCAGTATTGCCAAGATCAAGCTTTGAAATTGTATTCCTAAAAATAGAGGAATCTTTTTCAGTTGCACTCTGTCTTTTGAGCCCTCGGGCTCAAGTCTTGTTTTTCTCTATGAACAGAAGTGCAAAAAAAAAACCATCTTAAAATGAGAACAGATTTTCATGTAATTTTACCACTCCTGATGCTGGGGTAATAAGAACATCATGACTTACTGTGAGCTCTTCTCTAAAACCCTGTGCTGTCACTATTCTTAGGTCTTTAGGCCTGTTAATGTTCTTCTGATTTGAAATGTCTATCATTGAAAATGGCTGTCTTTTTTATTTTCTTTTTATTTTCTCCTTTTTTTTTTTTATGCTTTCTGTACTTTTTAAAGGGAGGAATGAGAAGGAAGCATGTCAGTTAATGAGCAGTAACAAAAGGCAAGGCCATATTTTTGTGGCGTTGCCTGGAGAGAGAATTCCATGATTTAGCACAGCTCATAACACTGTAATTCCATTTAGGAGGAAAAGATATGGGGGGAAGCTGTGCTTTGCCATCATAGTTTGTATGTGCAAAGAGCATTAGTGTCTTAGTAGTGACTGAGATGGAGCTTTAGCAAGTTAAAACAGCATTTCATTGGATGATGCAGAAACAGTGCTTGAGCTACAGTGTAAATAGGTGCCCGTTTGGCTCCCCGTCAGAAGGTTTGAAGATCATGGTTGGCTGAAGATGTTCCAAGATCAAATATGGGGACTTTTGAAGATTATTTATGTTGATGCCTGAAGTCTCTCAGAATTAATCAATCCACTAAGACCTATACTGGCTTTATAGCCTGCCCAGTGTGTATGTTTTTCTCAGTTTTCTAGACATAAAATGCCACATTTAAAGCCTTGTTGCTCTGAAATGTTTTCTCAGCCTGTTAGGGAACTTAAATTACACACTTCACAGGAAAGGCTCGGGTGCTGCTTTAACATCTGAAGTGATTACTAAGTAATGCAGGCTGTAAGGTGGGTAGTAACCATATTTCTGGGCTTATAGTTGCTTATTATTGCTGCTTGGACATAACATTAAGAGATGTGCTGGCAGTGGAACTGAAATAGTGGCAAAGTTCTGCACTGTAAGTAATGATAGCAGGGAAAGGATTTTCTTTTCATATACGAAAAGTTAAGTGTCAGGGCATTAGACAGTCGGGAGAATGTATTACTGACATAGTGGGAGTGTACTGAAGCCAGCTTGTCTTGTTTTTGGAAACTTATTGGATCTTACAGGTACAACAAAAAACATGTCATCATATACAAATCTGTAATTTCAAATAGACTATAAAAAAGTGTGTCCTATAAATGGCTACTAGTTGAATAAAATTTTTCTAAGACCTTGTAGTGGATCTTGGGATATTGATATTTCTGGGATTCCTTCAGATACAAAACAAGTATATATTATTTTGTTGTTGTTGTTATTACAACATCCCTCCTTCAGATATGCATTTATTTCTCTTAAAAACACATTTGCTAATCTGAGCTGGAAGCCTTTTAAAACCAAATGCGAATGAAATCTTGGAAAGCAGTGGGAGACCTCAGGACTCTGCAGTGAAAGGATTGAACTCTGCCATCCGCAGTCTTTTATGAATAAAGTTAGCCTTCTAAAGATAAAAGAAATTCAATTTACAAAGCAAAAAGGAGGGTTGAAGGGGTGCAATTAAAACACATAATCCTAAAAACAACATGAGCAGTGGTTTTTCATGTTATGTTTAAAGCAGTGTGCTTTGTGTGTGCAGTTGTTATTGCTTAAGATTATCGATTTAGTTTCCTAGGGGAAACACTTTCTGAGAGGATGTGAAAAGGATGACGTCTGTTGGTGTAACTGGCAGCGTGATTTCACGCAAGCATTGTACTTATGGGCAGCTCAGTGGAGAGTTTTCCTTTACAGCTTGCTAATCTTTAAGGAGGGGAAAAAAAAAAAAAAAAAGGAAAATGAAGTTCTGCTTCTGCTTTTTTCTCACGCTAACGGCAGTTGTCCTGTCGGACAGAGGATGAGTGCTTCAGATAGCAGGGCAAACCAAAGGCAGCACCCAGTCAACTTCTCTCTGGTTACATCTACGCCATTAATTTCTTCCCAAAGTTCAGTAGTTTGGACCTTGATTCTCAGAGTGTTTGGAGTTCCATTCCCATTGAAGGTTCCAACATAGGTTCCTAAAACATATGACCACATGAATCTGGGAACTTGAAACATCTCTTCAGGGTTTTGTGATAAATACTGATGCTGTGTTGTAGTAAATACACATCTGCTCTGTGTTACTGTCTCTCTGCTAAGTAGCTGCTTAGTCTTACGCTACTAGCAGGAGTTGTGTTAGAGCACCTATCTTCCTGGTAGTGCAGCATTCCCTGGCTGGAGCTAGAAGCATTTAATTATCAGGGATGGCTTTTATGGTGAAAATATTCCGATTCTGCCTAGCAGGGTGGAGTTGTACGTACACACACTGACCTGCTCACTGCAGATCTGTCAGAAATGAGTACCTATAGGCATGTGCAGGTTATTGAGGTTGAGAGGCTGGTCCCTCTTTTGGACCTTGTTCCTTCAGGAATCACAGCTCATTTGATTTCACAGATATGGATGATGTCTGATTTGATGGGAGAGAAAGAAGCTTGGGAAAGGAGAGGTGGGAGGGAGCTGGCAAAAATAAAATGAAGATGAGTGTAGAGATAAGGACTGAATATGAACCTCACAGTCAAGAGGTTTCAGAATGCCTTTTGAATGAGAGTTCCTATGCTCTTAATACCATTCAAAAAACCCATTTCTTTCCCAGTACTCTGGAGTTAAGTATTACAATTTCCTTGGATTATTTAATACTTTAGACTGATAGCATGAGAAAATACTAGTACTATTATTTATGAGTTATTTTGTGCAAAAAATTGTCTCTCTGGAGGAAATATTTTGAGTTACTGTAAAGAAATAGTGCAGATTTCTTGTAGTAGTTGATATGCATATCTTGTTCTCTGCTCAAATATTGTGTGCGAGTTTATAGAAAAATTGCTGCTTATATTGAGTGAACTTAGTGTTTTCTGTTTCTTTTTTTAAAAAAGGCAATGCAGGTTTTGTAATGAATTTTCTTAGTCAAAAAACCAATTCCCTCATTTAATCTTTTACCTGGTACATCTGATGCCTTTTTGTCTACTTTTGTAAAAATAGCTTGTGCTGTCAGTTTAGTTCCTGTGATAAAACTAATAATTAAAAAATATGCAATTGAAAACTTAAAGCAGCTATGCTTTCAACTGGAGAAAACAAGTGTGTAATCACACTGCTCAGATGAAAAGGTTCCTGGAATCAGTTGCAACCAGTGCATTTATTTGCATTTCAAATCTATAAAAAAGTCACAATCCTTTCAGAAATGTCACTGAAAAACCTGTTTCTGGACGAGATGAGCATAAAATACAAGTGGAGGAACGTAAACATGTGAATAGTATTTTTCATTACTTGAAATACTTGTGTGTGGCTCAGATCCTTCCCTGAGGACGTGTTTGCTGGTGGCTTGCATCAGACAAAGAAGTCCCAGGCTTCAGTTTGAAACTGTCATGTCCCAAACATACATCTTGAAGTGAAAGTTTCACAGTAGCTTTTAAATGACTGTAGTCCTTTGAGAAACTTAATCTGTAAGGGATTTGGTAATTAGCTATTGGCAGTGTGATGGTGTTGCTGGGGAATGGACCTGGGAATGGGGGGGGAAGGTCTTTATGGTGGCTAAACCAGCTTTTGGGATGGAGTGAGCTAATGGTGAAACTGCAGTGTAAATATTTGGATCTTGAAGACTGTAAGAGTGACTGTCATGCATTTCATTAAATATCATAGGGAAAAATTTTAGTACTGGCAGAGAACCACAGCAAGGAGAAGGCAGAGGCTCCTAGAAATGAAATAGAGAACAAACTTGCCCTGAATTGTATCAATAACTGATTGTATTTACCCAAATACAAGAATCCCCTAAAAATTATACAGAGTGACTTGAGGAATATTAGAAAGTTCATGTTTACTTGTTCATGTTATTGGTGTGTTTTTAGTCAAAAGATGACCCATGTTACAGTAAATGCAGTGTCTGGAAGAAAGATTTTGAATCTTGTTCAGGGAAGGAGGAGTTAGTTACTAGTGCATGGAAGGACCCTGGCTGTATCTCCACTTCACTTGTTGGGGCTGTGTTGGGGAGGCTTTGTGTCCCAGAAGTGATGGTATGCCAAAGTGAGAAGACCTGGAATGGGAGTGAATGTGGCTTAATGTGCACGTAATGTGCAAAATGGAACAATCCATTTTCATTACCTGCTGGCTCTTTGTTGCCTGAAGACCTTAGAAGAAGAAAAACGTTAAGAAAAACTTTTTTTTTTTTTGCGCTGCTGCAGCTCTTCAGTCATTGCTATACGTATGTAATTGTGATTAACATATTTGCCTCTTCTAGTTAAAGCAGAAAGGAAGCATATCTAATGTTAAATCATGCCACTGAAGCCTGGTTTCAGGCCAATGTGAAGAATGCAAGGAGCACCCGTGAGCTGTTACTACTGTCTTATGGTACCTGCCTTACTTCATATTAGGCTGTTCTACATACATCACATCAATGGGTTTTGACCTTCTGGCTTGAGCTGCTGTCACTCTGGCATCCTGGAGCTTCTTGCAGTGATTTCTCTCCCTCTAAACTGGTTTAGTAACAGGTTTCCTCTTGCACCTTATCTCTGCTCACCCTTGCTTACAGTGCAGTTCAGCTACAACAGCAGAGGGTATTCTTAACCCACATTAAGTGTGCATGCAAGATACTTAATGCTGATCAAACTGTGGAGTAGTTCCTAGGTGAGCCTTAATGTCTTGCAAATCCCTTGAGCTGTCCAGCTTTCTCAACATAAATGTTTCAGGTTGCCTTTTCAGCTACTTGACCGTGACCAATTATTAGTGTGCGGAAAATTGTTTGCTGTGCAAAATTTCTGTTTTCCCTTTACTTGATTAGAGTTTCTCCTTAACCATGAGGTTTCCTGTTTTTCTGATGGTGGCTGGTTCTTCTCCTAAACTTAGATAATTTATTTCTATGATGTTGTTGCTGTAGAGATCTATAAAAAGCTGAAAGATCTTTCACTGAGAGCAGGTGAAAAGCTAGATATTAGGTCTTGTTTAATCTGATATCTAAGGCAAAGCTGTTGATAAAATGCTTACTAAATTATTACAACATTTAAGGTTTATCACTTAATACATTTGAATAACTGAGGTGACAATCAGAACTTTCTGCTGGAGCAAGCATACCCTGGAGGTCATGTAGAAAAACTGGGTAGAAATTTTGAATAAGGAAGGTATGGTATGAATTGCTACTGTGGGATTTATGAGAAGTGCTGATGTGTTCCACATGCTTTAAGCTGTGCTGAAATCTGATTGTTTGACCAACCCGAGATCTGCAGTTCCTCTAATTTTTTATTAAATTTTGATTTCCTGTGTGACGTTACATCATCATGAAGTCATGCTGCTGGGCTTCTCTTTCTTGCAAGTTCTCATTTACTCTGGGGCAGAATTGGCCTGTATGGACTGACTTTGAACATGGGAGTCTGCACTGTAGATGTAGATGCTTTTTAAATTAATTTAGTCCCTTATTATTGTCTCTATGGAGGAATAACTTTTTTTTTTTTTGGTAAAGGCTGGTTACAATAGTGTTACAGAGCAGCATCACTTCAGATGTTAGTGCAGAAGACCCACATGCATACCTGAGCCGAGTTCTCCATTTTCTGTTTGTGTTAGAAGCAGAAGCCTGTTGTGAAGTACAAGTACAATACCAGCCAGTGGTAGGCACCTGTCTTCTTGGGACATCTGATACAGTTGTTCAGCAAATTACGGTAATAGTCTGAGTCTCTACTAAGTTGAAATGTGAAGGTTCTGATTGTACCTGGGGCATTACCCAGCTCTGCCATCAGATGGTTGGCCTTCTTCTACAGTTTGCCAGTATGTGGTGTAGAGTCACTTCAGAGGGGATGCTCAAAGCTGCCAGATGTTGTTTTGGTGTCTGCAGACAACACTCCCATATTAAGTCTTTAGCTTGGTGCATCAGAGAAGAATTAGTACACACTGTTTAAGTAGGAGGTTATTTTCAGCTTTGCTGTTTAAAAGAGAAGATTTGGAGTGGGAGCCTGGAATCCCATATTGCTAAAACAGTGAAGTGGCAGTGAAGAGTAAACCAAATTTCTCATTTCCTTTTAACAACTCCCCAAGAGCATTTGATTTCAGTAGTTTAGATACTGATAGTGGAGTAATTTAGTTATATTATAAATTAATAAGCTGCCATAAGCTCTTAATTTAACTCCTACTTTATTTATTCCTATTGCATTTATTGTCTTTAGTGCTGCTATAAATTGTAGAAACTAATTTTGTGTGTCCTCTGCTTGCAATCTTGTGATAGCGAAGTACTACAGGCTGTGCTGTAGTGGTGGCTAAAAGTTACTGTAACAGAATGGGGATTTTTTTTTTTTTTTTTTTTTTTTTTTTTGGTAAGCATCAATTTAAGATCAAGAGGATGTTTATAAAAGATGCTCTCATTTATGTGCCTTTTGGGTAGTTATGATTCTTGGTAACAGATGTTTGTGATGCTATCTCTCTGTCTTAACTGACTGTAAATTAATCAGTGATGAAACAAGTTGGGGTTTTGCATTATAAGAAAAGGTACTCCGAGCAGAGGCATGCAGCCAGTGTGTGCCTTACTCAACTCGAGAGCATGCCCAGTATCATACACTACTGCTAAGCTGATCTACATTGTCTGAGTTCAGTGACAAGTAAACCCGGAACTTATAACACTTTCAGCAACTTGAATTAAAAGAATAAGAACATTTTATTTCTGCTGAACAGTCTGTGGCAGTGCTGGGTGTAACCACCTGACTACTCTTCATCTTCTTCATGCTTTGGCTTGTGGATGAGTTAAATGAAAGTTGTTCATGCACACACTGCTCAGGTGTCGATGGTTTTAGATGTGTGGCGTTGCAACTACTTTCTCAGTTTTATTTGTGTTTGTGGTAATAAAAATAATGAATGTGACTCTGGAACAGGGAGATCAGGCAACTTAAGAGTGGTTCTGAAATTTAACTTAAATTCATGAGCAGCATTTGGCTTTGACTTCTTTAATGCCCAGTTGCCTCCTAGGAAGGCAGTGGCCTTTTGGGAAAGCTTTTCTGGTCAGCCTCACCTACATACCTAGCAGTGAAACTACCTGGAAACAGCCAGCCTGAGAAAAAAATCCAGCGGTAAATTCCAGACTTCTTTTTTCTCACTGCATTTTCTCCCACTTGGTCAAGAGGATTTTATCCCTCTCGTGGTATTGAGATGCAGCACTTTCTCTTGGACCTCTAATTTATATTATTTTTGTCTTTTCTCCTGGCTGAGGAGGAAGCTAAGACAAAGTAGACAGACTGGCTGATATACTCTGCTTTCCTTTCCTTGCTTTTGGAGGAGAACAGTGCTAGAAAAGCAGCACACTGCAGGAAAGATGGACTGTTGCACTTGTCTCTAGAGCTCAGCTTCAGCTAGCAGGCAGCTGTCATCTTGCTGCTCTCTAGAGATGAACCAGTCTACCTTGATATGCTGGACAGTAGGATACTTCTGAACCCACAATTTACACTCTTTAGATCTGTTCTGTGTTTGCTCATTCAAAACAGATCTAGCACCATAAACCAAAAGCAAATGCAGTTAAGTCTCAGTTAAAATAGAAGAGTCATTGCTCAAGAAGTACTAAGTAAAGTGCACAAAACAATTTTATCTTGTTTCCTGAGCAATGAGTGAAATTACCAGGCTGAAGGACTTTCTCAGATTGAATGACTGGTGCCGTGTGTGCCAGGAGCCGTAAGGCAGCCTGTCTGTGGCTGCTGTGTGGCTTCACAAATGTAGAGCACTGATGGTTTATTTACCAAATGTTTTTTCTGCTGAGCCAGAGCAGAAGCCTCACAGATGATGCTTTACGGCTGATGGTGTTCCCCATCTGGGGGCTTATTGCTGTGGTGGTCCTGTTGTGATGGACCTGACATCTTCAGCATGACATATACCATGGTTTTCAGGTAAAAGCAGGTGGTTTGGTTTTTTTTCCTTTTCTGAGTAATCAGCTCTGTAGATCTGGTCCAGCTGACCGCATCATGCAGAATAGATGTCCAAAGCTTTTGATGGTTCTAGATGAAGCATTCTTTCCCATTCTGTTCAGCAAGTGCTAAGAGGAGAAACAAAGATACCCACTGAGCCTAAATCAATAAAAAGTAACACTGAATTATCTTGACA
The DNA here is from genome assembly GCA_024611175.1 of Megaceryle torquata. NCBI lineage: Eukaryota > Metazoa > Chordata > Aves > Coraciiformes > Cerylidae > Megaceryle > Megaceryle torquata. Next base: position 21,669 of record JANIJG010012727.1, on the reverse strand, counting down.
ATGGACTTTTTTTTTTTATCTGAAGAAAACTTCAGAGGACAGGTGCTCTGTTCTTGACAGTGACTGATGGATGTGGCTCAGTCTAAACTGTAAGCTTGCTCTCATATTGATTGAAATGTGTTTGTGCACCTTGCTGGGGGAGAAGGGGAAAATTTGATCTGATGAGCATAGATGAATTTTCATATGATGCTACCGTATGAATGAAATAATTGTTTTCAGTACATTTTGGTTTGTATTGCTGGTCCATAGGAAATGAAGCCGTGGTTCCTTTAAAAGCAGCTGAGGTAAAGATTTTCATTTAACATAAGAAGCTAAAGTATGTTTCTCCTCTTAGCAGGTTTTTTTTTTTTCCCTTGGAACCAGCATAGTTACTGTTGGATATAAGTTCACTTGAGTTTCAGAGGTACCAGACTGTGCTATAGTGTAAACACAGCTGCTATTGAGTAAAATAGCTTCAGTCTTCTCTGAAGTATACAAGTTCAGTGTTAGTATAATAATAGATGCTTATTTTATTAACTGTTAGTCTGCCTGCCAGCTTTCTTGGCACACTAAACTGTATCCCTGGCCTTTGGTCAGTTGATAAAGGATGCACATGGACAGTGCTGCAGTAGCTTAACTGAGAAAACTGCATCTTCTGGTCAGCCAGAGGAGTGTGCAGTGGGGTTCCCTCTTCTGCTTGTGATACAGAAAGAGCAAGTGTAATGATGTGCCAGGCAGGTTATTTATGCTGGTTAAGTTAGCTTATACTTGAATTTTGGGTACAGTTACATGTACTTTTACTACATAAACACAGCTTAGGTCATCTTGTGTTCAACACTAAATGGGAAACTGGTCAGGAGCAATTACAAATGCTAGTGAATGTCAATGAACAACCCATCCAAGTGCTTGTCACTACTGCTGTCATCAGGGGCGCAGAGGTAGCCATCATCTATATAGAACTTTTAATTATTTTTTGTTGTTGCTGTATGAACACTTGTTATTTCCTGTGGATTTTTTCCTAACTGGTAGAAGCTTGCTTTTTTTTTTTTTTTAGCTTATCAAAGACAACTTACCTAATACGTAACTTAAACAGCATCATGATACAAGTTAGCTGATAAATGCAAACCCCTGCAGGGCTGTGCTTACTTCACATAATCTGGGCATAATGAACCATTATGGGGTCATCAGAACCAACTTTCCATAAATGGGGGTCTCAGTTCCACAAGTTCTTGAATTAAAAATGTAGAAGTGCACAATGGAATTTTATCTTTATAATAACTTCAATATAATTTAAAAAAAATCTGCTTAAAGAAATCGTTTTTTGCTGAAGTGCAGTTAACCTGGAAGTATGATTCAGCTACTGGTTTTTTTGCTTTGAAACTTATTAAAAGCCACTGTGTAGCTTGTAAATCCAGTTTCAATAATTGGCAAAATCCTAGTCTGACACAGTGTTTGCTGTTCTTCCTGTGGCTTCTCTTGCTGTGCTGCAGGGGGGGGGATTTAAAAAATGGGTGCTACAGGGTGCTCTGCCAGTCAGCTGTAATGCTCAGTGGTAACCACCTGGAAGTCTGTTCAGTGGCTGCAGAACAAAGTTGTGTTTTAGCCTCTGCTGCACATCCCTTCTCAGTAAGAACAGGGTCCCCAAGCCACATGTTGTGCTGCTTAGGTGCTTGTATTGCAAGGCAATTCCTGCTTGAGAAAGTTTCATGGTTTGTGTAAATGAAGAAAGTAAATGTTTTGTTTCTCTGACCTGCATAATATCTGATCTGTGCGCAAATATTTCTTACAACTCCACCAGAATGGAGCTTTTGCTCCATCGTGCTGTATCATGCAAAATGGGTGTTATTGCCGTGACACATCACAGAATCAATGCACAATGTATGGTATCCAGGATGATGTGACACTAACAGGTTTATGAATGACTGAAGTTATGAAATCTCATTCATCTTTGCTGCTAGAATTGAGTGCTGTATCTGACTGGGAAGATGAATGGGGTAGTAGTTTCTTATAGATGTTTTAAGCAGGAGGACTGTTAGCCTGGACGCAGTCTCCTGTTTGGTTTTGCTGCATAAGTTTGCTCCAGTGGAACATTCAGTGTGGGGTAGGGATGAATGAGTGAGTGTGGAGGTGCCTTTGTGGAAATAGCACAGCCTTAGCCTGATTCAGTTATGAGTGGAAATACAGCCAAGTTGTAAAGGATGCTCACAAGTCTTCTAAAACCACATCAGGGGCACAGTCTAGAAGCAAACATCTTTTTGAGCTATATTTCCTTGTTCCACATCGAGGCTGAGCCCTGAGGAGCTGCCATTCTCAAGAAAAGCTTGACCTTTTCTTCCAGGTTCCTTCTTCTGTAACATCAAAGGTTCTTGTAGCGCATGTTGAGGCAAGAAATTATTTGGACATTTAATGTTAGCACTTTGATTTTTGCTGTCTTCATTGTTGCTTGCTTGTTTGTGGAGGCATGGTGTAAGCGAAAGACTTTTCATGGTGCAGACCCAGGGTTAGCCTGATGTCCACTGTTCTTTACTAGTTCCAGGTGCAAAGGCAAACTAAGCAATTACAAAGTCTCCCTGTTTGTGTTGAGGTAGTTTGAATTGGAAGTGTGAGGCAGCTTTGTGTTTTCACTTCTTTTTACACACTGAAAATCTGAACTCTCCCTTTCATCTTTATCTGAAAATGACTGGTAGATGGAAATAAAATTTAGGAGGGTAAAAGGATAGCTCTGCAAACATTTATTGCGGTTTTCTCCCTCGTGCAGATTTCTAAGAGGCAAGCTTCCTCTCTTGCCTTCTTCCCCTTTTCTCCTCTTCAGAAGCCATCCTTTTTGAGTGCCAGTACTAGAGAGCTGAAAACATGAATCGCACTGAGCACGTCCCCAGCCTTGTGGGTTGCCATAGGCCAGCATAAAGCCACGGTGCATGCAACCAATTTGGGTCAGAAACAGACAGTAGATGGTTTTTATTCTCAAATAACTGAATTTTATCACAGTAGCTGACATACTAATGAACCAACTTGTAATTAATGTCAAGGAAAATGTAACTCAGTTGTTGCTTAAATTAATGCAATAGTCTTGGTAGCACTGGGGGGGAGGTGGAGGGCTGTATCATCATGTAGTGAAGACAAAGTGTGGAAAGTTAAAGGTAAAACAGCAAAAATGATTGAAAGCTGACAATTTAGGAGACTGTGAGAAATATGTACAGTCTTTGTAGCAGTAATGATGCTGGAGAATTCACAGATGCTTGGGTATTGGTCTCAGAGTCTTATATTACTGGGGTACAGTGCAATGGATTTGTTTGGCTGAAATGAAGAAAAGCTTTTAGTCCTGAAAGACTGGGCATGTGGGCCTGGGGTGGTTGTTGTGTAGGGAAGAGCAAGAGGTTTTGTTTGCTCTTTGTTTTTATGAAGCGTTTGATAGAATAAGACCTGTAGAGGCAACCTGATTAAATGGATTTGTTTGATTTGTTTATTTTTGTTGTTGTTGTTTGTTGTTTGTTGGTTTGGTTTGTTGAGGGTTTTTTTTGTTTTGATATGCTTTGTTGTTTTGATCTAGGAAGTGCTCACTTTTACCCTGAAGTGCCTGTCAGTGGGCCTTGTAGGGCAGGAATTTTAAATGTAGAAGGGATTTGCTACAACAGTGTGCTGTAGGTCAGTAGATTAAATTACCAAGTCTTTTGCTAAAGTGTTTGATTTGCTGGGTCTTCAGCTCCTTCATGGAAATCTCTAGACCAACTAGTTAACTTTTGTTAGATAAAATTTTGTTTCTGAAGCAAATGAGTATTTTCTAGGTGTTTATACTTTCTTTCACCTTTTGTTTCTCTGTTCCTTGGGACCATATTGCAGTGATTGCTTTCTCTGATGCCCAGTTTTCCTGGCACATTCTGTCCCCAGTTTTGTGCGTACCATGGGAAAGAGCCTAACACCCTTTACTCCTTGAAGCTTTTCTTAGGAAATGTAAGCTTTTCAGGCATGATACTTCTTTAAATATGTATGACATAATGCTTCTGCGGTCAGGGAATTGAGTGGTGCTAAAAGTGATCTTTTTCTTGTTGTCTGAGGAATATTCTGGTGTTCCCACTTTTGAATCCAAACAGCACTATGGATGAAGCAGTGTTATTTCCAAAGCAGTAGTCAATCTCCACAATTAATGTTGAAAAAGTAAATAACATTACATAAGCACGTGCAGAAGATAACACTAAAACCCCCGTGGTCTAGGAAGAAGAATGCTCAGTCTGCCTTGCTCAAGATTTCAGAGTAAGGTTTGAACAGGAAAAGCCTCCTGTTCTCCCTTACCCATTGTGTTTGCAGCATAGGAAGTGCAAACGTATGTTATTGTATGTTCTGGACTTCAGCACTGTGGTGCTCTGCAGGGCTGCAGGAGCATTGGTGGTTGTTTTGTGGTTTTGGTTTTTGTGTTGTTTTTAATTAAAGTGCTTGTTTAGTAATTCCAGGTCAAAAGCTGCCATATGAGAAGGCTCACAATTGTTAATTTAGCCTTCCGGTTGGTGAAGATGTCTTTTTAACCTGCTTGGTACAAGCCTGTTCTTTGTGGGGTCCTCCACAAGTCAGTTCTTTCTCCTTTGGAAATCCTTGCTCCAGTATAACGGCTGGTTTGTTGTGATGTCCAGTGTCCCTTACCTCCGTATGACTGTCTTCCTCTCTTTCCCATTTAGATAGCTTGCATTTTGGAGAGATGCAAGTTACAATCTTGTTTTGCTTGGCAAGCAGGGAGTCTCGATGCAGTTCACTGCCATCTTAACCTCACTGTGGCTCATCAGCATCTTTGCCTAACCTGTCCTCCTTTGGCAAAGCCTCCTTTACCTTTACTCTCAGTATGACTCTGGCAACTGGTGGACACTTCTTAAAGTGCAAGATACCATTATTTCTTTTGTGGAAAAAAAAAATAGCTTGCACAGATCATCTACAGCACAAAGCTATGAAGTAAGTTCTGCAAAATTAAAATTCAGGTGGGGGTTATGCAGATTACCTTATTTGAATATTTAAATCTTCTGTAGCTTTTTGATGACTGCTTTATCATTGTTTTCCATATATATGCACTGATGCTCATTTACAGCTTTCCCCAATCAGTTATACAGCAAATACCACTGCTATAAATAAAATGTCATTTGCAGGAGACACAGTTTTGTAAGTTAAATGAGGAAGAAATATTCCCTTTGATGAAATGTTAGCCGCGATCAGTTGGTCAGGATTTTCTCTAGAGGATTATTAAAAGGAGTGGTTGAAATATGCATTTTCCATTCCCCTTCTTCCCTGATACTGGCCAAAGAGTATTTTGGGTTTTGGAAAATGTTTCAGAAAGGTTGTCCAAAAGCAAAAAGCAAACAAAGTCTCTGGATGTTGTCGCTTGTTGCAGCTCAGTCACTGTAGTGGTTGGCTCCCAAAAAGCAGCAGTGCTGCTTATCACCCTCCTTGGCTGTGCTGTCGCACGCTCCTCTCTGCCATGGCTGCTGTCTTAATCCTGCAGTCAGCTGTTTCTTCTCTTCAACTGAAAACTAATAGCTGTTGGGTTTTTCCCCCCTCGTTCTTTTCTTGGTCAGGATCATGCTTTTGGCTTGTTTGGTGCTTCTGCACTAAATAATTCAGAGATTTCTGTCTAGATATTCAGTATCACTGGCTTTGCTGTTAGCGTTTGAGCAGTGTCAGTAAACTTCTATGTGTCACCATTAGGGAAAATACACTTATTTTTGCTGTTACAATCTGAATCCCCAGTAGTACCTGACAGATACACCACTTTAGCAGCTCACACAGCCACATATCAGACTGCTGAGCTGCTTCTGATACTTTTTCCATCATGGGCTTTCCTCCACCTGTGGGGAAATCACGTAACCTCGTCTGCAGTTTTATCATTTCTCATGTGGGAGTGATAGATCCTGCACTGGGCTGGTGAATCTTGTTGAATCAGTTTTAAAGTAACTTGGATTAGATCAGTTCAAGGTGATTGTACTCAAGATTTCCTACTTCTATAGGGACCATGACATTTCATCAGTGACACTTACCTTTGGGGAGATATGGAGCAGCTCAGGTCAGAAGGCAGCTCACACTAACAGCACTGGAGCTGTTTAAGAACGCACAGGAAACCTGAGAAACAGGTTGGGGATCAGAGTAAAGATCTGATTGTCAATCGCACAGGGATTTTTTTTGAGCAGTTGATGGAAGTTGGTGTGGAGGATAACCTGCCTTCAGCATTCTTTTTGTTAAGCGGCCTTTAATTACACATTGTAGGAAGTAGTATTTTGCCTCACTTAGGATTTCTGACTTGTGGCAATTTTGACTCAAAAATTGTTGAAGGAAAGTGAGTATTTAATAAAAATGGAATTAGAAGTTCTTATACTCACAATTGGAGACTTGAGCAAAGGGATGTAGCCTTTGAGATACATTCCCCTTTGGCTCCCGTGCATGATAGAATCACAGTTTTCTTTTTTTGGCTTCCCCTCTGTTTTAAGAGGGTAATTGACAGTCATGGATTTTCTTTCAAATTAGGGAATTCCTGTGAATAGGAGATCACTGTGGTCCCATCAAGGTCTCACATTTGCAGGGTGTACAGCTAGCATGTTTTGATTTGATGCTTGAGCTGGTCTTCTGGGGAAGGAGAACATATCCTTATGGAAGAGGTGAAACTTGCTACTATTTAATTTTCTGTGCTACTGGTGTTTCTGTACTGTGCTAGTAGTGGACATTGTAAAGAGTGGGTCAGTCACAGGTTGCAAGAGCTGTGAGGAAGAGGAAGGAGAGTGTCCTCATTGCTCCTTGGCCCCAAATTAACTTAGGGCAGGGCACTGAGGGCTCTCCCTGTGGTGAACTGTCAGCAGGAGAGGATGATACCTTCAAGTTTAAACTGCTACAAGTGTCTGCTCCATCCTGAGATGCTGATCCTCTTTATACTTGTGTTGTACCATCGTGAAATCAGTGACACTGCACAGGAGGAAGTGCATGCTTTGCCAGGCCCAGGGAGGAGCAGCAGTGGCTGGAAGGAGGAGTGGAGGTGCAGCCCCTGCTCAGAGCCTGCCCTGCACTGCGGAGCAGGGGGTACGTGCACACTGCTGGCTCCCAGGAGGGGGTGGGGAAGGGGACGTGCGGATGCAGGGGCAGTGCTGGCACCTGCTGTCTGCAGTGCTGTTTGGTAGCGTTCCAGTACTTCCGTGGTAATGAGACATTGCCTTTCACGGTAATGAAACACGGAGATTAAGCTATGAAAATAAAAACCTGAGGCATACAAGCCCTGAAATGTGGTTTTGTGAAGAAAATGACACAACAGGTATGGAGTCCTGGCTCTTGAAAGTTTATAGGCTCATTTACGCTCTGAAGTGAGTTTTTCATCTGAAATGAAAACCTGCTTATTAGCATTTCTGAAAGCAAGGCCTGAGCGCTGATGGTCTTGATGATGAGGTGGCTTTGTAGAGTGTGTTAAATGAGTGTTGGTGTGGTTGTCACTTTTTAAAATCCTCCTGTTTATCACATCCCAAATGTATTCATTCCAGCACTTGAATTCACTTGGTAGGTTGAGGCTTACTTCTTGATAGTAGGTAGCACAGAGCTTTGCTAAGGAAAATGGTGCTCACTTTCACTTGCCATAGACAACCTCTGCAGCCACAAACTTTCCTCACTTCATTTCCCTGTTCTACGACCTGCACTGGCTACCCAGGAGCAAGTTAAATTTCTTCATAGGGAAGATTACGAATTCTGGGTCTCTTTTGATCCAGCTCCAGGTGTTGCAGTGAGTGGTTTTGATAATATCATCTCTTCTTTACTTCTGCAGGTTTTTTTTGCAGTCATGTTGTTTGCTTTTTTTTTCTAGTGCTGCTGTTTGTTTCTGTCTGTTGGGCAGCAGTTTGGTTTGCAGTTGCACCTGTCTATATAGACTGTATGTTCAAGTCTCAATAGTGTGCATAAAAGCAAATACTATTACCTTTTTTTTTTAATTTAAATTATTTAAACTTGAATTACTTAATTGAAATTATATGTTACCAAAGCTCCAAACTTTGAAACTAGGTATTTTCCATCTTAATTTTCACCCTAGCTCACCATCGAGAATTTGACTAGTTGACTAGTTGTTTGCTCAGGAAAGAAAGCCTCATGAAGTATGAATGAGATGCTGCTCCTGCTGTTGTCCCCTAATATCAGTGCCAATATTTTAAAAGTAGGAACCAAAGGTTAGACCAGCAAGTTTATTTTTAAACTGAAATCTAGGAGATAGGCTATAATTCCACAAGTGATGTGCACCGAAGAACACCAGATGAGTTGGAGATGTGTTGGATCTCCTGCTTGCTCTACGTAAATGGGATCTATAACTAGATGCCAATGTGTTGATAAATAGTTTAGCTCCTAAACAGCTAAACTGCTGCACTGGTGAGGTGGAGAATGTCCTTGATAGGAATAATTGTCCTTGGTGTTAAGCTGGGCTTTGTTTTGGGTCTCAAGTGTCTGGAGGGTGGTGTGAGCCCTCACCGGCAGAAGGGATCTGAGTTTCTCCTGTGCTTGTGTCAGCATTCGAGGGAGAGTTGCCCTTTTTGTGTGCAGCCTGTGGTTTAGGAGCTCTTCTAAGTAATGGATGTAATAATATTACCTTTTTCTGTATCATGTACTATTCCAATGTCATGATGAAGGAAACAAGTAGGAGTATGCTTTTACATATTAAAAGCATTTTATATGGTTGGCTTTTTTTTAAAGTATCATACTTGCAAAGTACTTTCCTTCCCACTCCACATCATCTCCTTTAATTGTTGTGTTGTCTGCAGTGATGACATCCATTAGGTGGTTCTCTGGAGTAGGACTTCTAAATCTTTCTTTGACATTGAAGGTACTGTTGGGTTTTTCCCCTGTACATGACTTGAGTGCTGAGCCAAGTTGAGTGTCTCACTCAGATTTTATTCAAAGCCTTTCCTATAATGTATGCACAAAATATGAGTCGGCAGAGAGGACTTGTTTGAATAAATCAAGCCTCTTAGCAGTATTATGGAGCTATTTATTGTAATTTTGTTAAGACTGCACTGACCTTCATATTTTATCTGCAGGACTGACATCCTTCATGCATTGAAATTAGTTTTCAAATCTGATGTTCTAACAGATGAATTTTTGCAGATTTCTCCAGTAATGTTCATGTTTCAAGCACTTACAGATGAATTTGTCTTTGCTAATTGCCTAAAATATATGTGCAATGAATGTACTTTTTGATTTAAAACAGTTTTCTCTCAAATAGTGGATAGCTGTGTATTGTATCCTTAATTATGTTCATCCATTGGTGCTTTGTCTTCTGCCACTTAGCAATGGAAGTGCTCTTCTTTGAGACCGTGGAAGGAGCATGATTTTTTTTTTTTTCTTTCTGAACTAATAGTTGTTAAGTGCTTACGCACTCCACTTTGCCACCTATAGCTCTCCATGGGTTGCTCTCTAGGGCTCTGTACTGCAGATCTCAAATCTTGGCATTGGCTCAGAGTTGTCTCTTGAACAGCATCCAAGTGAGTTCTGTGCATTTTTATTTCAAGCCAGACAAATGAGACTGGTGGTGACTCTGACAAAAAGTTTAATCATTTCACTTCAAAGGTCTAACCTAGGACACTGTACCCATTTTTGTAATGTAGTTACTGTGGCAAAGCTGGGAAACCAGATATTTTGTAGTGTTTTTTTTGGTGGTGTACATTTCTCTTAAAGGCTGCTCAATCGAAGTTTAAAGGGTCCCTTGATCTGATGGCTGTGATATTGCTGCTGGCAGTTCAACTCGTGCATATCACTTTCTGTGGGGCAGCCACCTGTATTGCGTCATTGTGTCGTGGGACTGAATGCTTAAATGGGATTCAGAAGTCAGAGTCATTTTCTTTCTCTTTGAGTGCTCTGTTTTATCTCACCATGAATTATACTACATGCTACTGGCAGAATATGTCCTCGTTCATGCTGCCTGTGTCTATCCAGAGAATAAGAAATTGCCGAGCTGTTGTCTGGGACTCATGAGCAGCAGGAACTTCACATTCTTCCTTCAACTTCATATCTAACTTGTAACTTTAGGCAATTGCATTCATGCTATAGGATACATATTAGAAAGTCAACAGTGAAAACAGAGCAATCTGTTCTGTCTGCTTTCTTTCTTTGACTGAGAACACCTGATATTCTTGTAGTCTGTATGCTGTAGAAAGTAGATGGAGAAAGCAGAATCATGCTGGAGATTTTGCATTTAAAAAACAAAACCAAGCCTGAATTACATGGCAAAAACCCCACTGTCTTAAACATTGATCAGTCCAACTAAGCAATTTCTAATAGCTTCTGCTTGCAACCAGGTATAAATAAAAAGGAACTTTTTGGGACACTCTCTTGTGTGTTGTTCCCCTGTCAAGTGAATGCTCTGTCTGTTCAGAGGCATCAAAATTAGCTGGGAGAGGAGCTGGGACTTTCACATTCTCTCACCTGGACTTAGCAGGTAGTCTCATGGAAATTGCTTTCCCAGCTGGGTAGCACAGCACAGGTTACAAAGACAGGTCTTATAATTTGTTGAGCTGGACCTGAGTGTTTCAACATTTATTAACCAGGCTTTCCAGTTTTAGGTGTGTTACATGTATCGTCAGGCATATCCAGGTGGTAAGTCAAATCCTGGAAGCAACTGGAGTTCATGCAGGGACTGGGATTGGAACACTGGAATAAATTAGCATAACCTAAATGAAAGAAAATAAATACCACTCATTGTATCAACAGAATTGTGTTAATTTGGTTATTGTTTGTTGGTTTTTCTGTGGTGTGCAAGTAACTCCAATAAAATGTTGAGTTAAAAGTATGAGCATTGGACCCATTTTGTGATAAAAAAGATTCTCCTTTTCTCTGGTAGATAGACAACATTTCCATGTTTTCAAGGCAGAAAGGATTGTCAGGCTGTAACCTTTCTGTCTGCTGTGAGGTTTTTGTTTATTTGTCTGTGTAATGCCAGCAACTTGCTGTATTTAACCTGACGTGAGGGCCACTGCCATGGGTTTGCTGGCGAAGCAAGCTGTGTCCTGCAACCACCCCTGTCAGTCATGAAGCTTGGGGTGCTCCAAATTGGATTCCTTTGCTTCAGGCAGGGTAAGGGCTCTGCCAGAGGGCCAAGGAGCGCAGCTGGGATGCTGCTAAGTAAGTGTGTTGTACAGACACCTGTCTGAGTCCCGAAGGTGTCTGTGCGTGAAGAAACAGTGATCTAAAAGTCTGTAAATAACTTAGGGGTTTGCTGGTTCAGTGCAAACAGAGCAGTGCGTACAAGTGTTCTGCCTGCTTTTTGTGGGCATTGGGTAAACCCTGGGAAGCTGTCATAAACAGAGGCTTTTTTATTAATAAACCCTTGGAATTAAAAAAAAAATGTTTATTATTGCAATGGACTGCAGTGGTGCAGGTGGGCTAACCACTGCAGAGGTGCTTGTTGTCCTGGCATTACTTGCATTTGGAAGGTGTGGAGCATTCTCTGGAGCCACACAACTTGCCATAAGCATTGGTTGCTAGTGATGGTTATGTTCTGGATACTCCACAGCAGATCTTTGCCTCTTTTGTGTTCTGAGAATTTTTTTGGAAACATAAGAACATAAGGTATGTTCTTTAAATACAGTTCTCTTGAGGAGCCTCAATGTTGCTGTTGGAGTGGGAGGAGCAATTTGGGAGTTCTCTTCTGGCAGAATAGATTTAATTGAAGTAGCAGGGAGATAGAAGGGTGGAACTGTTATGAGTACTGTCCCGTGAGCAGAGATTGCAGTGCAGGTGTGATAGAGAAATACAGTAAGTTTTAATAATTGATCTTTACAAAGCTGCAAGTCAGCCAAAAGGTTTAAGTTTTTTGTTTTTCTTGTTGGACAGGATAATTTTTTTGACAGTGGTGATTTTAATTAAAAACAATAATATTTTTATTACTTTGTTATAGAAGCATCAAACTGTATTTTGCCTATCTGTTGTCTACTTTCTGAGCCTTGCAGGGCTGTCTTGGAAAGATTTGGAGCACAGTAATAGTGCTGAGACAAGACCTCTGTGGCAGGTAGTTTCCTTCCTGCAGAAGCATCAGAAAATTATTTTTGCTTGTCACAGAGCAGCAATTAAAATGACTTGAAAAATTGGAATTCCAGCATAAACTGGAGATTGTGAGAAGTCTTCCACTTTGTCTTTTGTTTGTGGAGGGTGAGATGCTAGAAAGGCATATGTTTGTGAAATACTTATTTTGTTTATACAACTGAAAGTTAGAAAATAGCTTAAGTGTTATCCAGGCTTCCAACTGTTAGTGACTAAATAAGAGAAGACAAAATTACAAGAAAGGTCTTAAATCCTATTTTGGCTCTAAAAGGCGTAGAGAACTAGGAGCTTGCATAAAGTATGGGACTGTGGAGACCCTTTCTTGGAGAAGTATGACCTCTGCTGGGGGTACCAGCAGGGAGAATGACAGCAAGATGGGGCAAGAGGGAAGAGCGTAGAAGTAGGTATGTGTAATTATTTGCTGCCCTAGAAAATAATTTGAATATCCTGACAGCTGTGTCCTGTCCTTCTGGTGCTTTGGGTATGGAAGAGCAGTTTACGGGCTCTTAGAGAAGCGTTGATGTGATAGTTGAATCACAGGAGAAACGAGACTTATACTCCATGTGGCAGGTTAGCCAGAGGCTGGTTTTGTGCTTGCTCTGCTCTTGCATGGTGTGAATGGAGTTAAAAAGTCCTCGAATGGGGGAGAGGAGAATGAGCAGAGCATCCATGGCTGGCACACTCCTGCAGCAGCGCAGCTCGGGGGGGGGGCTTGGTGAGTAGCAGAAGAGATCATGCAGACATTTGCTGATCTGTGAATTTTAAACAGTTCCTTACCATCATAGAAATTAAAGATTTCTTTCACTGAATGCTGGTCTGAATGTTGGCTTGCTTTTGCCTCTGTTGGTTCTACAATTTTAAGGTTGAGCTTTTTTTCAAAGGAGGGAAATACTTGCTGTTGCAGCTTGATGGAGATGGTTGCTGATTTGCTGTGGCAGGTAATCAGCTGTATCCTTCCACTGGGTTGGCAGCAGTGTCTAGACATTTTCCCCAAAAAGGATAGGGCCGTTTTAAGGAAGTGTACTGACCCTAATATCAGGGGTTTAGGTGTTTCTGCACTGTAAGTGCATTGCCACAAAAGAGTGAATTGAACTTGCACCGAATAGCTTGACAATTAATTTTATCCAGCTCTGTTGATTTTGCTTCTGATTGAGAAATTTGCTTACTAGCTATCTTACTTTTTTTTGTGACAGAAGTACTAAGGGTGCTCCAGACTACTGTGATATGAAACTTACCACTATACCTTTAACAGATTTCATTAGAATTTTGATGAGGAATCAAGTACTACACACTGTAAGTGGACCTAAAATAAAGTTGTTTCCTGTCTCAGTAGTTTATTATATTGGGTTCTGTTTGTGCTATAGATTTTTATTTTTTTTTTAATATATTCCACAGGAATTTAGAACACTTCAACTTAAGTTGTCATGCTAGATGGTCCTTCCAATTTTTTTACTTTCTTCTATTAGTGACAGTTTGTCAGATACTTGGGCCAGGTGGGGTCTCTTTGTCCTTGCAAAGTGGTGGAAATGTGTTTTCCAAAGGCCTGTTCTCCACCTGGCCTATCTCCCAGGGTAAAGGACCCCACACAATGGCATTTTGCCTGCCTTAGATTTACCTGTGTGTTGATAAAAATAAGGTGTATGGCCTGCAGGTACCCCACTGAATACAAATCTTGATTGCAACACGTCCCCCTTGTCCCCTGGCGCTACTGCCTGTCCGCTTGTAGCAACAGGGGCAGCTGATGCCGGTATTCATGAATGACTGGAGCGCTGTGAAAGACTCTGTGAGGGAAAAGTCTCTCCTTCCAGCTAATTTTGTCAGAACAGTTCTAGATCTTAACCACAGAAGAGCTTTTATGATGAATTTGTGCATTAGGAAGATGAACCAGGAATGTTCACTGAAAGGGTCACTGAGTTAAAGTGTACGAGGAAGCACAGGAATAACTGGATGTTTCCTATTGATAACTATACACTGGAAAAGGGATGCTTTTGCTGCTGGGTGCTCATCTGTACCTGTTCAGTACTTCACATTGTTCTTTCTGAATGTTTTCCAGACAGAAGTTTGTAGTATAGGGGTGCTTTTGTCCTGAATAGCTGTTTTTTTTGTTGTTTCTGAAGTGCCAACAGGAATCTCCACTGCAAACACTGGACCCTGTTAGATGTGCCAAACAGGATGCTGTTTATGCCATAGCTGTGAGTCCTACAATAAAGAATTAGTTACAAAAAGCCTTTAGATGAAGGGCATGTGCCAACTCCCCCCCCACAGGGAACACAGAATTAGCATTTCCTTTAAGTGAAAAAGCAGAGGTATATGTGTGAATGGGCATAGAGACCCGGAGGGCATTAACCCTCTCTCCTCCCACCTCCAGGCTATGGTCCAAGAATAATAAAAAGGACCCTTACCTTTCCTCGTGTTAGCTGTATATTTATCTCGATATTCAGTGGCAGAGTTGTAGGTTTCTGGCACTGAAGAACCCCTTCCCTTCTCTGACAGACCTCTGAAAAAGGTTTTCTGCCCTCCTGTGCAGAGCTAAGCTCTATATGGTAGACGCAGGGTTTTGCAATAGGTTCTGCTGGATGCCTTTGCAGGAAGAAATCTGCTGAAACCTGATCCTTTCTGTAGCTTCTCCCCCAGTCCATAGGGGTGTCTCCTGTCCCCATTGTCTCATGTGCCTTTGTTTTAAAATAATATTAAGCCTCAGACACCAGCTGATTTACTTTAATTCAACATCCAACTTACGTTTGATGTCTTCTCATATTCAAGTGAGCCATCTGGCTTTAATGAACTGTAACTGTTTTTAATGCTGCCTCCAGTTGCTAACATCTGAATATTTCATGTGCTGAAAGGAGGTTTGAAATGCAGAAGTGAGACTGAAGAGTCCAAACTATTTTGAAATCAGCTCTGTTCCAGCAGCAGTTGTGCTCCCCTTCCCTTGAGATTTATCAAAAGATAATCTTTGGGGTGCCAGACTGTAAGCATCAGCCATGGCGGGTGCTAATTACAAGTAGTCTCAATTTTGTGTACATAAAACACCAGAGCTGCTTATGAAATCCTGAATAACTACTCGACTTGGGCAGAATATCAATCAACTTCAACAAGAGCTGCTGGTATTTGACATCTTTTAAATAAACAGCCTCTTTGATGTTTGTTTTTGGGGTGTGTTTTTTTGGGGGTGGGGGGGATGTCAAATATTTCCATGTTGGGGAAAAAAAAAAAAAGATTGTTAGCTTTACATCACCCAGCTTAGTTAGAGAAGTTAATTGAGAGCTGGATCCCTTAAACTGAAAACATCTTAATTGCAATTAAATTCTGAGGGTCCTTTGCCAGGGCTCCACTATCAGAAACCAGTGGCATCTCCCCAGATTCCTTGGACTATGTGCTTTGCTGGGCGTTTGCCACAGCATTGCCTTTGTTTTGGCTTAGCAGTGTGACAGCTGATAGATAGACTTATGATAGGCTGTTACCCAGAAATGTTTTGATTCATTATTTTAATGTATTTTGTTGGGTAGTTCTTCACTGTGTGCCAAGCATCGTGCAGGTTGCCAGTAACGACATCATCTAGCATTGTTTCATAAGAGGATAGAAGAAATGGAAGCTTAAACTGTCAGTCTGTCTACGGGAAGAAAGTCTTCAGGAAGGGTAGGCTGAGATTAGGCACTTGTGTTAGCTGACCCTGCACCCTTGACCTGAGAGCCTGGAGGAGGAATCTAAGGAACCAATGGATATTGATAGCGATTGGTACCTGTGCCTAATTTCTCAATAACTTTTTCTTAGACCCACAGCTAAGTCGGGAGTTAACTTGTGACCTTGTAGGTATATGCTTAGCACAGTCTTTTTTGAGCTGGAGAGGAGTAGTTGGGAAGCAGTGTGGCAGAAACTAGCAGCTGAGTTCCCTTCTAGACACATTCCTGAAGCTGTAGTGAATAAAACCATGTTAGTATCTTCTACATTAAGCACTGTTGGTAGATATTTCTTTAAATCTGTTCAAGTTTGTTTTTTTAGTGTGTGTGTGTGAAAGAAGCTACAAATGTGTACTAGAGATTTCAGCCAGGCTTTTCAGTGCTTTACACTGTAGTTTTCTAAAATTCATGCCAAAAACTGTAGCTCAGTCTACAGTACAACTTTAGCATCTCACTTTTAGTTGAAGTGTCACTTGAATCTGGTTTCAGTGGTATGATACTGCCAGCTAGCAAACCTGGATGCTCCACAGACATGCTTAGGACATTTGCAGCTTGCTACGCAGCATTTTGCAATTCAGCCATGGAAATCCTCCACAAATTAAATTATAGTGCTTTGGAGAGGTTTACGGGTTGGTTTTTTCCTCTTTCTTTCTTTTTTTTTTTTATTTCCAAATTCATTGTGTTTCAATAGTGGAGGCATTAAGATTGCATTTGATTAGCATTGCATTGCGTGTGGACCATGGGAGCCTGAAGGTACTGCTGTCAGCAGGGACAGTGCTGCCCTTTCTGATACCAGCTAAGGGTGTCCACCCGGTCCTTGTGCCTGGGATTATAGGAGCTGCTACCTTCTCTATGTGCTCTGAGACACCCGTGAGGAACCAGGCAGGCAAGCTGTCAGAAACAGTTACTCTCCTACGTAAACTGAAGTAGAAATACTTCTTCAAAATGCTTCAGTTTTAAACAAATAGACAGATTTTTCAAAGGGAACAAAACAAAACAAAACAAAACAAAAACAATAACAAAACATTTAGTTAGAATTGTTGTGTTTCCATCTGCTAGGCAACTTGCATTCCCTATGCATTTGGCTGTGCTCTTCTAGGAAAAAAAAAAAAAACAAACCAAACTAAAACTATTTTAATTGGGTTGGTTTCTTTAACCTCAAAGAAAAAAAAAAAAAAGGATCCTCCTGCAAGCATCTCTAAGGATTATGAGGAAATCTCCATAAACACTGTAGGTACACAAAACTCCCTAAAAATTATGGCTTTTCAAATGTGTAGGGCTTCCCTTTATTAAACTATAGTTATTCAAAATGTGTTTAATTCAGAAGTGCAGCCTATGTTTTCTAAAACCTGATATTGAGTCCTCTACATTATTTCTCCTATCTTGCTTAAAAAGAAAAACAGGTGCTTCCCAAATGTTCAACAAGGATGCAAAGGGTATTTAAGATTAACTTTTTTTTAACAATAATTTTTAAGCCGATAATCTTGCTTTTGGAGCTCCCTCATCCCCCATCTAATTGATTTATATAAAGTTGTTACTCAAAGTGTAGTATTAATAAAGAAACATGTAATCTAGGCTTTTATTTACTACACAACTTTGCTTTAGTGGAGAGTTTTGTAAGGGAAAATACTTGCAGTGCAGTGAACTAGTGGATTTGCTTTAGACCTGTACTACCTTTGTTTCTGCCATTAATAATGAAATATAATTATTTACGTGCTCATAAGAATAGGTTTGAAATTTATGACTTGTCATCACAAAATGTTATGGAGTGTATTTCTGCTATCTTTTTTTCTTTTTTTTTTTTTTTTTAGGATGGTAGGGTTTTTATTTAGTTTTTATTAACCTGTTCAGATTAAAAAACAAGTTACTTTCCTCTGATACACATTGGGGAAGAAATACCTTCATCTTGTAGAACTATAAAATACTCTCTGTGTGCCCACACGTGTAGTAAAATGAAGGTGTGAAAACCAGCCAGTTTCAGGGCATTTGTTTTACATGTGCCATTTTCAGATACTCTGCAGGGCAAGTTTCTGGTCTGAGGTAACAGAGTAAGACTTTATACAGTTCAGCCATCTTCAGTTGTACAGCTTCTGTATTTGTAGGGTGGGTTTGTCAAAACAGACTACAAAATGTTCTTGTCTTGCATCTCTAAAACAGTGTGGGGCTCTGTTGGCAGAGATGAGTATTAAAGGACTAGAGAGGGGTTGTGTCTCTTGGTGATGAAGGTGACTCCTCAGAAATTTGATGAGTGGAAGGACTATGTGTTATGGATAGGATGGAGTTCTATCGCTTGCATGTTTCTTCTTGCACCACAGGATCATAATTGTGATGTAATGTAGCTAGGAGCAGTCCTCTGCTGCTGTACTAGGCTGCTTCTTGAAGAACCGTTGGCATAGGTGAGGGCAGTACAGACATCTTTTATGTATACAGAATGACAGTTGGCTGTACCTATATTGAATATCTTAAAATATGTTTTACCAGCTCATCTACAGTAAAATGAACTGCCATTAAAAAAAAAATAAAATTTTAAGACTGGTAAAATATTATAAAATGGAATTAAAATACTATCTTGATTTTTCTCTTAGTATACAAAGTGTTAATTGCTTTTTTCCACTTTTATTATCAAAATGTTGTCTCATATATATGAGCTACTGTGTCATAGCAGAACAGGTTCACTGGTGTCTTCAAGTCCTATTAAAGTGATGAAGTGATAGTTCCTTGGTTGAACCGTTCAGAATCTAGTAAGTTTAAAATGTATATACATATTTAAACTTGTCTTATAGCTGTTCAAGACCAGAGTTGCAAATTGCTTGAAGGCTTGTGGAAAGCAAATTACTGAACTATTAGAAACCACCATCCTGAGCAGACATTTGTAAGCCTTACTCTACTCTTTCTTTGCCAGTATCAGTTTGGCTTTCTTGACTTCAGACATTTTCATTGGTCCAGGTGACAAAGGAACCAGATTCTTGTTTTGTCTTGTTCATAAACTATGACTTCTTCAGTTCTTTGCTTCTTTAGCCTTGTGAAGGGTTGAAGGTGCTTTTGAGAAGGGTGGATATGTTGGGGGGCTGAAGAGATACTGAAAGCTTTATAATTGACTGATTTAGGAATTTTTTTTTTCTTCTAGAATCACTTTGGCCTGCAAATGAGGGGTTTGGAATAACTAAACATACATAAATACAGTGAGATGCCAGATGCCCTTGTTTGCCTTAAGGTTTTTGGCTTATTGCTGGAGTAATGCTTTTCATGTATCTTGAAAGTACTTGAAGTCTGATAAAGATTTTCTTATCAGTTGTTCCTTTCAGTTTCTTTTTCAGTATCCCTTCTTGAATGTCCTGGCTGCTGGTAGAATTGAAGGTGGGAGACAACTCATGACCACCAAACCGTGACAGCTCGGATTCCCCCGCTTCTGGCTACTCCAAAATAACCACTGGGCTACTGTGGAGATGAATGGAGAACAGCAGTATGATGCAGGTAATAGGCTGTCTGAGCTCCCTGGCTAACAATTCTTGGCAAGCAAGGTGGCCCAGAAATTAGCAGAGTGAGTGTTTGCACATGCCCGATGCTGTGTAGTGTATACAGGGAGGAACTCAAATTTCAGTAACTGTTGGTTAGATTCTGGCTACAGGGCTTATGTTTGTAATCAGTCTATTTCAAAAGCAGGGTGTATCATTGCTTTAAAGGAGAACAAAATCTGACTCAGTAACTTTTTTTTTAAAGAAGCTGTGTCTTTCCTCTTCATGGTACTGCTATGAGATGAGCTTATGGAAAGCTCAGTGGCTTTAACATTACTATTTTAAGGCATTTGTCTGTCAAAGTCGTTAATATTATCTTGTTCTGTCCTTGTATTTATCTTGTTCTTAATATTTTGACAAGGTTGCACTGCAGGTTTAAAAAGTCACGATAACTGAAGTTGTTGCTGCCACTGTAATCTATCCTGTTTTTCTGATGTGCCTTGGTGTATCTGCTTTGATAGGCTTGGGATATCATCTCCTAACCTGCTGCAGAGTGGTATATTATGATAAATTAGCTCAGGTTTGGGTTCACCTTGAAACACCAGACTGGGAAGAATGTTGGTCTGGGATGTCTGGGAATTCTACCAGCTTTCTGAATCATTTCTCAGAATGTACATTCTTACGAGGGTAGGGGGAGATACTTTTTGTTTGTCTGTTTGTTTGTTTGTTTTACTTGCCTGTAGTGTTTTGAATGTTTTGTTCCTTTTCCTTCAGGATGTCCCTACCTATAGTGTTTGTACAGTTAATGTAAGTTTTAACTTGAACTTTCTGGTGTAAACAATTGGATTAGGATTTTATCTTGAGTATTGCTTTCCTTTGGTGCTTATCCAACAAGCAGCTCTTCTCATAGGACAATTTACTATTGGTAGTATTTGTACCTTTGCATTATGGAAGTCCAGTTCCTGTCAGTGGTACTAAAGAAATGTTAAACGTAATTTTAATCTATAGTGCTTTTAGCAGAGTGCTATTGTCTGTTTTATTATGCTGAAATATGCCTTTTGAATAATTATAGCCACTCAGTCAAGTTGTTTTCAACATTATATCCTCGTAAGCAAGGAAAAGCAGCATGCATAGGTATGTCTCCAGGAACATGCAAATACTGTTTTCTTTGCTAGTGGAAATTTCTAACTTCTGTCACGTGGTGTGAGAAGAGGCTTTGAGCAGCTGAGAACAGTAAAGAGATGTATATGTGGTCAACAATGGGGTGTTCATAGGCTGATAGGACATCCCTCTGTACCAAAGCCTTTATCAACATTTTTCTATCATCCTCAAAAAAAATCAGAAGTTACACAGTCCCCTTTATGTGCTGTTGGAATAGCTAGGAAGGATTTGATGCAATCTTGAAATTACTCAACAACTATTTTCCTGAGCATCCTTTTTGTGCCTGATTTGAGTACAGGTGGCTGTGAAAAGCAAATAGTAACTGAAGTGAGCTTTGCTTGCCAAGTTCAGATATAGTTTCCAACAAATGCTGCCTATGTAAGCATGAGGATTTTGGTTTTGTTGTGCCCTCTAACATTGTTTCCTGAATGCTTTAAGTTAGACCAGTCCCAACCACTGCTGGAACATTCCCTTCATATTCTTTGACTGCTGTCACTTTTTCCACTTGATAGTTTTTATCTCTTTTCGGAGATTCCCCTCTGTCATTTTGGTTTTTACAGACCAGCTTTTGACCTACAAAAACCGAGACAGTGGTCAAGGTGGTTAGTTGTGATGCCCTCCTGCACTAAGAGGGGAAAAGACAACTTCAATTCTTGTCACAGCCTTTCTCAGCTGCTCAAATTCCAACCTGTCTTTATTTATTCATGACCTTGCAGCTGGTATAGATGGAAAAGATTAACTGTTATTAAAATCAGATTGAAATATATCTAAGTTTCAGGGTGAGAAACCTTTAGGTTACCCTTAATTGAAGGTCTTGCAGACTTCAATGTGATATATTTCAATGTCCAATATGACAGTCTTCAACTAAATCACATTAAAGATGCATGAAAATTATTTGCAGTGAGAATTTAACTTGAATCCAAAGATCGAAACAGTCTCGTGTAGGCTGTTTCTATTGCAGGTATTTTTCTTGTGCCTAAATGGTACAGTTCAGTATTCTTTCTCTTCCTGTATGTTTCACAGAGCAGCAGGACATAATTCATGGTAAAATTCAGAAAGGAAGAGTCAGTGTTCACAATAATGCTTGTAGAAATAGTGATAAATGGGAAGCAATCTACCTACCTAGGAAACTTCTAATATTCTTACAGGCAATTTTCTTACCTCCAGGGTGGATAAGCATTCTTCACAGAACACTTCTGAGGAGACTTCTGAGATTTTACTTGAGAAAAATGTTAGCCTGATTTGAAAGCTTTACTAACAAAAACTGGTTGTATGGTGAGGCCACAGAGACGAGAATTGCATCTGGTTTCTTTCCCCACCTTTGCCAAAGTTATGCTTTTGTGGCTCAGTCGCTCTGTCTAATACGG
>JANIJG010012725.1:8056-21869 GCA_024611175.1 Megaceryle torquata | reverse complement strand
CTCCCCCCTCACCCCCCCCCCCCCCCCGAGTCTCATGCAGTTTAACATGACAGTTCAGCGTATGGAAGTTATTATGAGATGCCTATGCATCATGGTCTCTGGTCTGGACCACTGCTATTCTCCTACACATACACAACACACCCATGCGCACATAGAAAAGCTGCCGAGTGCTTATATAATCTGCTGTGTCAACAAAGTAAGGTCCCTGCCAACTCTCCTACGTCTGGAGACTTAAAGTGGTTTTGTATTGTCCTAGACAGAGAGTTTCAGTCATGTGAAAAGTTTCCCTTCAAGACTACCCAAATCTAGTCTATTCAAACACATACCAATTCTTACTTTGTGGGTGTGAAAATAACTTCAGTTGTTATTAAACAAGTACTTGAGAAACTACAGGCTGGTTCACTGCCTTCTGCTAGACCCTCATCGTATCTTCACTGTGCAGCACACCCAAGAAGCTGTGTCTGTGCCTAAGTAATCACATGGCATCCATCTGTTGAGTACTTAAACACTTCGTTTGAGAGATTTAGGACAACATGAGCCTGCTAGAGTAGATAGGCCACCACCACTAGCATCTCTGGGTGACATTCCTTTGGTGCAACACTCTCATGAAAATCAAGAGCAGGGGGTATCTATAATTTCTGATGCAAAATGTTGTGTCTGGGTGATGGCAAAAAAAAAATCTGTATGCAAATTAGATCTGTTTTGTCTTCCCAGCTCTGCAAGAAGCAAAATCTTTGCAGGATGAGTGAAGTCCCTTAGGATTTCTGATGTATTTTGTTAGGTATATCCTTAAGTCTAATGCTGGTGGGTACCATATGCCAGCACAGGCTGGCTCAGCTGCAACTGCCACTGTGGTTCTCAGGCTGCAGAGCAAACAATAAGTTTTGCCATCAGGTCCTGCCAAAGTAGGAGGATGTGAGTATACAGCAAGAGATCATCTTCCTAGGAGACAAGTGTCTTTGTATGTTCAGTCATGGAATATCCTGACATTTAATTGTTTAGTGATGCCAAGTGATGCAAAGTTACCTCTGTATTAAAGCTATTTTTAAAAATTGTATTAAATGCACCATAGCCAAGGTTTTGAAAGTGTCCAGAGAAGGAGACTCCACAACCTCTCTGGGCAGCCTGGTCCAGTGCTCTAGCACCCTCACAGTAAAGAAGTTTTTTCTCATGTTAAGGTACAACTTCCTGTGTTCCAGATTGTGATCATTGCCCCTTGTCCTATCTTAGGGCACCACTGAAAAGAGACTGGTCCATTCTACTTGACACCCACCCTTCAGATATTTGTAAACATGAATAAGATCCCCTCTCAGGCTTCTCTTTTCCAGGCTAAACAGTCCCAGGGCTCTCAGCCTTTCCTGATAAATGTTCCAGTCCTTTCGTCATCTTCGTAGCCTCCATTGGACTCTGTCTAGTATTGTCCTTGATGAACCATGCCTTTATAAAATTCTAAAGAAAATTATCAGCATTCAGATTTATTTCACACTGGGACGAGCCCAAGACTTTCTGCCTTTTTTTTTCTTTTAGTAAGTGCACCTCTGCAAGACACAGAGAAGGACAGACAACCTCTGACCCTTCAGAAGCCACCCAGTTCAGGTGATGAGTCTAGGACATGGAAGACCCAGATTCAAATCACCAAGATAAAGGCAAAGAAATTTGGATCCACAGCCTGACCACAGAGCTGCACCTTAAGCAGAAATCCTGCTCTAGACTCTACAAGTTTACATCAAGGCCTACAAAGTTCTGTAAAAATGGCTGCATTTTGAACAGATGGAAAATTTTCCATTGAACTCTTGGACCTCTATAAGAAAAAAAAAAAAATCAACCCCCATTTTGAACAAAGAGCCACAGCCATCATCCCCTTCCATGTACTAGCCTTAGGTGCTTGGAAAGGTGCAAACCCTTCTGGCAAGGTTAACACCTTTTCCACCTGCAGTGTACCTGCAGGAGCATCTCCTTACAGGATGATCTCTGTGCTACCTCCAGCTGAGCAAGGGACTCTGGCTGGTCTACAACTAATGCCCTCCTACCTGCAGAGGCTCTCTGACACCTTCTGTCCTGGGTCTGTACCATCTTAAGAGCCTGAGGCAGGTGAATGATGACCTCAGACAGGTTGACAGAAAAACTATGACTCCTGACTTACTTTAACATTGGAAAAGGTCCATGAGCTAGCAAGATAATGAAGCTATTAATGAAGTGAAACACCATGCCAAGGCAGAAACCCCATATGTGGATATGATTCATACATTTTAAAAGTCTAGAGAGTAGAATTTCAGTAGGATAAGCACAGCTTCCACATTCAGACTAAAGGAACTAATGTTGATTCCCAAAATGTAAGAAAAAAATCATGTTTTTGTTGAGGTATTTTTCATCCCACTGAACACATGCTCCAGAGTTCCTGCACAGAGGCAAAAATACACCCTGTGTACACACCATCTTTATGACACCCCCCCTCCTTCCACACCCTGCACTTTAGAGTTTGCTACAGAGATAACAGTTTCAAAAATCATTCTACAGAGGTAAATCCCAGGGCATGCAGCCTTACCATTGGCTTGTGAGGCTAATTACCACTGAAGAACATGATAAATTATTTCATGGGAAAAAATGAATGCTCCTCTTTCATGTTTACATTTCAATATGTGAATATTTATTTTCTTGTGTCAATAATTACTCTGGTGTTTTAGAACACTATTTAAAACTGGCTTTCATTCACAGAGAGATTTTTGAATGAAAATGAGGCAATCAATGTTTTTAAAGGATCCTATTTTTCAAGTGAAAATAAGCACAATTTCATAATTCTTCTCAAAATGTGGGCTAATTTTCAAGAAGTTTAAAGGAAATATCAATGCCATTGTAAGCGTGTAATACAATTTTCTAAGCTTTTGTTTTACACAATATTTTCAAGACTAATTAATTATGTTATTATCTCAAAACACTTAATTTGAATCTAGCAAGAAGGAGTTTTAAATTCAGGCTGTTGCCGGCATCTTTACCAATGCAGCATCTTTATCGTTCTCCTTTCACTTTAGCTGAGCTGTGCTGGCATTGTAAGGCCTAGCAGGGAGAATAAAACTCTTAAAATCTTATGCTTGAAATCTTAAAAAACAACTTTGCTAACTGCAAAAAAGTAAGGTTTGCTTCTGTTAGAAATTCTGTAGCGTACATGAGCTAGCCTTCACAGACCAAATCTCTTTTTAAATCCAATGTGATGTGCATATGAGTCAGGGAGTCACAGAGTAAAGGGATATAAATTTGTCCCTCTGTATGACTTGGCGACCGATGGGAACACTCAAAGACTAAGGACATGACAATTCTGGACCATCAAGAACAGTGACATTCTGCCTGTGACCCTTGAGTGGTGAATCAACATGAATGCAGGTGGCAGGAGCACATCAGCATGGGTTTTCTAGCTTGTTGTGCCACAGGACAGCCAGCAACACATTGGACTTCCCTGCTCACCTTCATCTGGTGTCATTGCTCCAGATTATAGCTGACAGCAGAGAAACTCTCAAGACAAATGTGAATTAGCAATAAAAATATAGTTTGTGACAGCAGATCCTGGCAGGACTGTGGACTTACATACATGCCCACTCACAAGGTTGGCTGTTGCAAAGCCGCAGCAGCCATGGAAGGCAGAGGTGGAGAAGACTGAACATGAAGGTAAAGATCTAAAGGATACCTTCGCGATAAGTCAAGGGGCAAAAGGCACAAACTAGAACACAGGAGATTCCACCTGAACATAAGGAAAAATTTCTTTCCTGTGAGGGTGACAGAGCCTGGAACAGGCTTCCCAGAGAGGTGGTGGAGTCTCCTTCTCTGGGAACTTTCAAAACTCGCTTGAACATGATCCTGTGCAACCTGATCCAGGTGAACCTGCTTTATCAGGGAGCTTGGACTTAATGATCTCCAGAGGTCCCTTCCAATCCCTACCATTCTGTGATTCTCTGAATAATACTATCTGCTTTGCTAGTTTCATTTAAAACTCAGTCAACAGAGTAGGGTGAGAGAATTAGGTGATGCTCTGCTATGAGGCTTCCTCCTTGTAGCGATGCAAAGCAACAGAAGACTGACAAGAGCCCTTGAGAATAGCTTGTGTTGTGACTACAGTTCAGTACCCATCCAGGAATCTTACTTTGTGCTGAAAACTGGACAGAAGCCTTTTGCTATGCATTCAATGCAAATGCAAAACAAACTCCATGATGAGAGTGCAGTTTTGGCTTAAACACTCCTCACTCGATGATCCTGACTGTTTCAACATGCTATGGTATGTGGACATGAGCACTGAGTTGACTAAATATTTTGTGTTTTCTTGTCATCTTATTGTAAATCTTGCAACTAAAGAGAACTTAAAGTGGTTCTAGGCAGTATTTTTGTACTTTCCTCCCACCCATTTGTCAAAATTTAAAACAAGGCTCCTTTACTTGTAAAGGTGCAATGGAATATATTACTCATCATGTATAAAAAACCAGCTTGTAATGCAAAATGATTCCACAGGTACTGCTGGAAATGGTGGAGTCCCTGTAATAATGTATGTCCCTACAGTAATGCACACCTCTGCACTCGGCAGGTTTCTGCAAAGTAAATTATCTTTGAATGGCAGAAAAATTAAAGGAAAACTAAATGGGCATCACATCTGTGCTCTCCTCTACTCAGACAGCACATTTGTTCAGGGGTAATGCAACTATTTGTGTGCTGGAACTGACTGTACTAACGCCTCTGTGCACTGACAAGTAATCTACCGAGGGGCTAGTAGGATGCTAATGTCTTAATTTTAAATTCTCATATAAATTCAGTAGAAAAATTACTTGAGAACAATTAGTTGAGAACATACTAAAGGGACTAAGTCAGCAACTGCTGTTAGTGGTAGTAAAACAGATGAAAAGAAAAAAAAAAATTGGGAAAATCAAAGAAAGAGAAGAGAAGCAATCAACAGTGTCCTGCGCATGTCAGACTATTACCATGACACCGTGATCCTTGAGCACCTGTTCTGGACGCTGATGGACCATCCTGGTAATTCAGATTTGACCCTGATCAGAAGAGGACTCAGAAAACATCTTCATCAAATCAGTCAGCATAAAGAATAATGTTCATGCTGACATCATGCTTATACTCTGACCACGTTAGTGGCAAAAGGGCAGAGGATACCCAAGCCAGCTACATGCCCTCCTTGTGTAAACGGCAGCTTGTCAGTTTTCCTTCAGTAACTTTGAACCAGCACAGCAGATTCACACTGAATCAGCACTTTGCATCACAGACCACAGTGTTCTCAGTGCAGTGTGAGGAGCCTTTCGGAGAGACTTACCATGGCTTCTCTCCCATCAATGTTATTAACACTGCTGCATGGACAGACTTAAATCACAATAAAATTGAAGGTGTGGATACAAATTATAGCAGTTGTTGACAGGCAAATAAAGAACATAATCTCATGATCTGAAAGTCCACTCAGCAGAGGCATAGTCAGTATTAAATACTCTTTGCTCAAGAAGTTCCCATTTGGATTAGAAGATTTGGGTGAAATTCTGTTTTCGTGAAGTCAGCAGGAACCTTGCCAAGGTTGTCAGTGAGGCCTTAATTTTGTAGTCTGGCTTTGGAAATCTTGTTCCTTTTGTTAATGCTGGCATTTTGGCTGCAGAAAAAAGTTACTTTGGTTATAAGCAGCCAATTTCTTTTCTGTGCAGCTGCTGCTTAACAAATGTGCAGCAGCCATTTTCCTGATCACGCAGTCCTATTATAAATGGACAAAACTGACAAGCAGGACAAAGTAAATCCTCTGCTCCCAGATTCAAATCTAGCCCAATGACAGCTAATTATTCTTCCCCCTCACCACACCTGCTCATACATATAAAGGAGAGATGCATCATGCTAGGGACAGTATGCCCACCAGACCACCAAACACAGAGCAGCTCTGCCCTTAAGTACTGTGCTTGTGTAATTATTAATTTATAACTAATAATATAAAATGATTAAGTTATTCAGCAGTGATTCACCAGGACTTAAGATTAGACAAGGTAAGCTATATCAAGGAGATGGGCGAAAGTTTACATTTTTCTCTCCTCAGGGATCTATCATATCATATATGTACACCTAGCATATCGTATCTGGGTACCATATGCTAAAATACTAAAAATGTGTCAATGAAATTTGGTTTGGTTTCTTTTGACCAAATATTCAGTCAGAAACATGGCTAAAACCCAGACTTCTTGACTGTGTCTCCAAGCTACCCAAAACAAATCAGTTCTCTGCATCCTATTAACTCACCAGAGCTTTGTTTTCCATGCTGATTAAACAGCATTTACCCAGGAAACAGAGTCTAATTTCATTTGTGTATTTTTTGGTTTAAGCTCTGTTCAAGCAAATTCTCTAGATAGCTGGTTCTGTACAGCTGCTAACATGAAACCCATGCTCTGGCAGGAATGGCACTGGCACTGTGAGAGTGCAGACTTGCTTGCTGGTGATCCCTCAGCAAGATCAAAGGCATGGGACAAACCATGCTTCCAATAACCAGCCATTAGTTGAGGGGAAAATGTTGCATTTCACAGTGATTTCATTATGTCTGATTTTCCTTTCATCCTCAAAGACTGAGCTTGCACTTAGGGACTTGCTACTAGGGGACACTGAGACTGTCTCCATTAGCAAACAGTGCAAACATGGGAGGAGCATATTCACATCCAGGTTGTTTTCTTCAGCCCAGTTTTATTCTGGACACCCACATGATTCCTTGATGGCAGCCAAGTCTTGAGGGGTGTGGACAAGCAGGAGATTCACTCAGAAATGTACTTTTGAGCTGAACTAATATGTTGATGTAGACGCATTAGTGATCTTTAGTCAATCTAAGATTGAATTCCAGGATTTACCTCTGCTCTATGACCTTCATTAAATCATTGAGTCTTTTTGCCTCAGTTCCCCATGTGCAACATGATTAGAGTGCTTCTTTGAGGTTATATTCACTAGTACTTCCAAGAGACACTTGGACATTGTGATTTTCTTCTTCAAAAGAAGAAGAAAGATGTTTCGTCCTCACATGATGAACACACAAATTTGCTCTGATACCTAGTTCTTTAGCCCTGCTAGTCTGACTGTGAATAATATTAAATGGGGGAGAATACTTTTTATTTTTTCAATGTTGATCATGACTTCTGAATCCCCCCAAAATACAGTGTGCTGCTTGAAGCTGTCAGTCTTCTGAAGCAATTCTGAAAAGCTCTGAAGTATTTTGAAGAGCCCTGCTCAGCTACTGAGTTTCAGTCCTTGCATCAGGGTCTTTGATGTTCTCCCATTCTACTTACCACTTGTGATCACTGTTACTGGCTGTGAGGTGAAGGTTTTGTACCCACATCTATTGTTCCAGCTTCCCCTGAAATGGAGGTGTGTATTTAGCTACTACTGAAAGCAGCTTTGGAGTTAGAAGTGCAGCCATTTTGGGTCAACATTTATCACTTCCATCACAGCAAAGACCATGAGGTCTCACACATAAATTGAAGACATCTAAGGTTGTTGAGAAGCATTTCATCATAGCATGTTCCATATCCCCTCCCCCTTTCTATCCTTCCTGCCTGTATAATCACTGCCAGAAAACCAGAAAGCTACTCCTGAAGCTACTCCTGGTGCTTAATGGCAGTAGACAGAATGGTGTGAGACATGTATCACTTTCAAACAAATCTGTGCATCAGCAAAATGGGTGGGTTGGTACCTCATTCTTAACTCTGTCTTCATCAGCTATGAATCACACCAACTTCACTGTAGCTTTCGGAAGTATTTTGACAGATATTACCTAATCTTACCTGAACTAATACATTGTCTCATCCATTGTCCAAATCCCTGCATGACTGTGCATCTGTCTTCCTTTTCCCTTGACCCTCTCTCTCTCCCTCCTACAGGTAATGATAGTCAATTCAAGGCAAACTGCATATTGGAATTGTTACAAAGAATTGACTAAGCTAAGAATTCCCTCTTCATTTAAATCCTCTGTCATGATGTTTGCATTTAAGCTTTTTGGTTTGCTTTAAAGTTAAGCAGTAAAGGAAAAAGAAGCAACTAGACCACCCCTATTAGTGAAAACCAATGTGAGGCAATACCAAGACATAAACAGAGGCAAAAATGGAAAATTAGTTATTCTTTCACTTGCAGAGCAACTCTCTTAACAAAATAGTGAGCATTCGGAGAAAGGGAATAGTCCAAAACTCACCAAAGGCCACTGATAAAATTCACACTGACTCCCCGATGGATGACACAGTATCCCAGGTGTGGCAGAACAGAGAACAAAGCTACTGCTTGCACCAGTTCACTCTCCTGACTACACCAGTCATTTTGTTGTGAGACAACACACCAAGTTTCTGATGCAAGCTGTGTAAACACAAAGTGCTTGGACCTCCACCTCTGAAGACAAAAAAGGACACTGCCCACAGCATCCAAGCAGTGAGCCTGCCTCCTGTGCCACTGTCACTCTGGGGACATGGAGGAGCAGCCTGGCACTTTTCTTTATCAGGATGCACATTGAGAAGGTGTGCATCACTAGGTGCTATGTTCCCACGTGGAAGGGGAGGAAAAGTTGTTTGCCAGGGCAACAAATAGATCTGTTTAAAACACCAAGATGCTGTGTGGGTTTCAGGAGGACCAGGAGCAGACATCTTACCAGCAGTGTCTCTTGAGGCTATTCTCTCACAGAAAATTGGCTACACACAAAAGTTGGGATCTAGCCTTCTGCCTCCACAGAGCAGAACAGGCTGCAGGACACAGCTCCAGCACAAATGAGAGGGGCAAGTAACAAATTACATTTATCTATCCCAGGTGTGGATTGATGGAGAACAAGGATACAAAAACAGGGCCCTATAGGCACACTAGATATTTAAGGTCTCACCATAGTCTGTGGAGAGAGCCAGCCCCTGGAGGCAGTATATACTAAAATAGGCACTCGTTAGCTGCTCATCTGGATCGCTCCCCTGGCTCCACCATGCACATCACTTGGACTCTTACTGACTATACTGGGACTTAGATGCCCCTACACATGTAGGTCTGTACACTACTGTCAGTTCCAGACTGAAACCCAGCCCAAGTGTCAGGGTGCCCATACTCAGTCTGCAAATTACTTTCCTGGGCTGGTCTCACCCTATCATGTATCTACTGCTGTTGATGGATGAAACTGGCAAAGTCTCCAGGCTCAGGTTCACTAGCTAATGCTTCATCCTTCAGTAAAATGAATATGAGAACAAAGACTTGGCACAGACAACCAAAGGGTAATATTCCTTTACATTAATCTGATTTCTGGACTAAAAGCACCTTTTAGCCTTCTGTATTTTATGGTAGCAATTTATTTTTCTCTATGTAACTCATACAAGTGGTAGGATCTTCAAAACTTTTATCAGTAAAGTGCCTTTCTCTCAACACATTAAAATTGTTCCATTTCAGAACCTCTCCTCTTTTATAATTTAATGGTGTCCACATCAGTGCTTGCAAACAGCAACAGAACAGAAATACAAGCTGACAGTCACGACACAGAAACATTTAACTAATGTTTCACCTTAAAAAAGGTGACAGAAGAAATCACCACCATGAACTGGACAAAGTCCAAAGCAGAACAGTCACACAGAGGCCACCATTAGTTCAGAGTCCAGCTGTGGACATCTGGACTGCTCAACCAAGTGCCTAAGCACAGCCATTCCCACACACATTCCAGGGAATGGAAATGCTCATACCCACAAATGGTAGTCACAGCAAAGGGAGAGTAAAGCTCCTTAAAATCACAGCTGGCTGATATGGGTTTACTGCAGAAACAGTGTTATCTAATGGACTTGGCGACGTCAAACAGGAACAGCAATGTGTACTCACACACACGTGTTGCCCTCCTGTAGGTAAGCCCTTGTCATCAGTGCTTGAACACAGCCATATGACCAGGCCAGAGACTGCTCAGGAGAAGATCCAGAAATGAAGATGAGGCCAGTAAGAGCTACAGAGCTCTGTGCAGTTTTCATTGCACCATGGAAAGTAACACAAATAATTGCTGTTTGTTTTGTTGTTTGGTTGTTTTGTTGTTTTGGGGTTTTTTTCTCATATCTCATTGTCTTTTTTTTTTCCTTGTGAAAAAACTCATGCACCTCTGACAACAGCCCTGGCACCCACCTCCAGCCCTAAAGGGTATCTAAAAGTACCAGCCATTTTTATTTTACTTCTTTTCCTCTGCCTTCTGCCTCTTAACTCTCATTAGACTGCTCATCATGAGGGGGAAACCCTCACAGTCAGGAGAGAAAACTAAGATTGTGGTGGGACATGAACATTTCAGACTGGAAAGTTGTCCCTTGGGCAATGTGAGTAGGCTGCTACTGCAAGCAAGGCCACAGGTTGTTTTTCAGGACACAAGGATCATCCAGTTGTGAAAGCCCCTCCAAATAACCTTTGTCCTCAAGAAGCTTTCAATACCCAAGTGTCACAACCTATAGTCACCTTTTAAAATCTTCCAGATCCTTCCCATGACTATTTGGAAGCTTCCAGGAGAGCAAACTTCAGCATCTCATCACAAAATCTAAACTTTTAAAAAGGTGCTGAGCTGCCTTACCCTTGAAAAAGTCCAGGAAAATTTATAATAACCATTAACTAAAATTCCCATGTGAGGCCAATGCACCCGTGGCATTGTAACCTCATTTACTGATTCAATGCATAAATAATTCAAACCTTTCATGCAAAATTTGTAAGTTTGAATCCTTCTTGAGCTTTCTACATACAGTATGCTCACTCAGACTTTAACCTAAGCTATACTCATCTGCATTTTATTTACCACCCTCACTTTTAAACTAGGAAGGTCTTCAATAATTGAACTGCCAAAGTTATCATAGCTGGCAATCTAAATATAAATCTTTTGAACAGTAAAAGGTGTTGCTACTATTGGTCCCTCAGTATCTGTCCTAGAAGAAATTTGATTTCATAGAATAATATGAATAATCCAGTCACTCTCCATTTAAAAAAAAAAAAAAGTAGCACCAGCAGCAAAGTCCTTTTCCTGTTCAAGTCAAAGAGTCCACTGCCTTGAGTGAGGGTAAGGTTTCACCCCAGATTTTTCTATCAGCTTTTAAACCATTAAAAGCTCTCTCACACACAGCTAGTGCCTTTCTCTCTCTTTGAATCTACACATGCACAAACAAACACACTTGTTTATGCTTTCCTGCAGCACACTTTTAACATTGTTTTTCAGTGTAAGAAGGTGAAAGTCTTAGCAAAAGTCATTATTTCAGCTCTTGTGCTGTAGTACTTCTTAGCAAAAGATCCCGCCTTGTGGAATTAAATATTGCATTACATATAATGTATGAAGATGTTTTGTTCTGCCAGGAGTTTAAAAATATAGTTGTTAATCTACATAATCAGTTTGAAGGTGCCAGGTTTATAATTTCCTCTTTTCATCCATAATTCTTTCCTGTATAGATGGAATAAAACAGAAAGTGTAAGAGGGTTTTTGAGCACTTCCTTTCCTCAGCATTCATCTCTATTCTATATGTCATCTGCAACACATGTTAACAACCTAATAACTTCACTGTTCCCAATGGAAACTCCAGATGTTGAGGTAAACCCCTTTCAGGTTTCACAGCACAGATGTTGCTGCCCCCTTAAATCTGTTTGTCAGCCAATAGCCATAGGAAGGGGCAGGAGAGGGCACTGTCAGTGGTCTTCTCAGGAGGTGCAGCCTCTGGGCTCTCCAGAGCATGTGGGATTGAGTCAGCACGATACCATTTCTACCCAAACATTAGGAGTCGTCTCAAGCTGCTGAGCTCCCTTAGACTTTAAGCCTTGCAAAGTGTGATTTTAAAGCACACAAGACAAAGCCCAGGGAGAAACTGAGAGACTGCTTAGTTCTTCCAGCTACTCATAGTAGTTGGGACTAATCCATAATAAAAATAAGCCTTATTAACAAAATTCACATTTAGGTTTGGACCAAGGCTCTCTCAAGATCAGGAAGCTGGTCCTCAGGCTTTGTGTTTCAGTGTGCTTGCTCACAGAGCAGAAACCAAATCTTACGGCATAAGGAAAATTGCAGGCAGAATTGAATTGTTTTACACTGTTGCTCTGTCAATCAGACACACACTTTAGTGCCAGGTACCTACTTGGGAGGGATCAGCACTAAGCACTACTAGCACTGAGGGAAAAAGGCAAAATGACTACTGGTGACTATCTCCTTGCTCTTCAGCTTTCTTCCCAGAAGAAATATTATTGAAATTGTCTGATGTGTGCTGCGGGATGGTCGCTTCCAGCCACTTGCTTAAGAAACTCTGACACTGTATTTCAGCAAAAAACTGTAGTCAGCATGGCCAGTACCATGCGGTTTTAGGCATCTCTGTTTGCAAGTTCAGCACATTCATCTGCTTAATTCTGACAGGAGGGAGCTGAGTACTTGTAACATTGGCAGCAGCAGTGTGGAACCTGAACAGGCTGGGAAATAATCTCTCTGTCTTTCAAAAAACATGCTTTGATATTAGTTTGGTTTCCTTTAGGATTGTAATAATAGTCTGGGAACAAAAAAGACTGCAGGGAGATTCCTTTTCAGATAGTAAGCAATCCTAGACTCATCAACAAGGCAAACTTCTGACACAGGGTCCAATTCCTCAGGTCCCTCCCTTACATATTATTGCATCCAGGCTCATAATCTGATTTTATACATGTAATCCTGCCCACCCCTCTCATGGGAAATGCAACAAGACAGCCTTTAAATCGCACTCACATTAAAGTGTGCGTGAGACCAGGCAAAGTGAGATCAGTCCCTGGTCTTTTGTTTGTGGTGCTGCTCCAACTGAGCCTTCATCAGGGAGGAGGAGGGGGATAGGGTCTGTGCCAAAGAGCCTTCCTTCACCCTGTCACCATGTGAAAGCAATGTGTGGCTTGGTGTCCTTTTGAAACAGGCCAGTCAGGTTTGGCCACCAGTCACTTTTTGCGTTGTTTAACTCTTGGGTTTTTTTCCCACTAAGATGTCAAAGTGATATTACTGATCACTGGGTACTTAAACAGAGACTGCATAAAACATCTCCTTTAAGTCTTCTGCTGGCAATTAAATGATCTAAGAAGGCTTATATGAAGAAAAGAAAAAAAAAGTGAAAAAAAGAAAAAAGAAAAATATGTAGGTTAAAATATAATTAGTAGTTATATTTATTACCAGGCTAATTCTGAGTGGAAAGAAATGAGGTGCCAGACTGCAGGCAGACACGGCCACTTTCTGGGAGGTCCAAAGCAGTTTCCAATCTGCTGCTCCAGACTGTTTTGCCACTGAGTACTACAGTGAGACACAGAAAGAGGCACACAGTTAAGCAATTGCAATCTGAAAAATTTGTTAAGAGAGTACTCAATTTCTTGACATACAATTACTCCCGGAAAAGATCAATGGGATTTTTTTACTCCCACCCCTTTGGTATCTGTTGAAAAACTGGGGGGAGGGGAGGGGCAGGGCACCCACCAAATGGTATTTGCATCCTCTTTGCTGAAAGCCAAACCTTTGCAGTAAGAAACAAGTTTAACTGCAAATATGTTGGTCACCTCCAGTAAATCTATTGCCTCATAACAGAGTTTAGCACCTGGGGAGCTGCTCTGATAGATAAGGTGTTTCATACAACCACCTACATCCACAAACATGAAAAGATGTTATATGAACATGCAATGTATTTAGAGATCTAAAAACTGAAGCCCCAAATACTAAGTTGACCACCACTGGCTTTTTCACCAGTTTGGGGGGGGGGGGGGGTTGGGGTTTTTTTTCTTTTTTTTTTTGGGGGGGGGGTGGCCGGCAGAAAACCTTTGGCTGGGGGAAAGCGAGGAGGGAAAAGGGGGGATGGGGGCACAGAGA
>JANIJG010012724.1:0-15777 GCA_024611175.1 Megaceryle torquata | reverse complement strand
GTGATCTGGTCTAGGTGATCCTGCTCTGGCAGGGGGGTTGGACTGGATGATCTTTCGAGGTCCCTTCCAGCCCCTGATATTCTGTGATTCTGTGAGTTCCAGCCCTCCACCTTCATCCTCTCACCATAGATGTGTCCAAGTGCAATGAAGCTCCTCTTAGGTACCTTGTCCCTCTTGAAGGGTTGCTTTGGTCTTTATGGTCACCAGTATGGCTTTTAATGGTGTGGACAACAATGGCATGGGGCTTCATTCCCAGGACTTTATCCAGCTAGAGCTCAGAAGCTTTTTCAGAGACTATATCAACAAGCCACATAATAAGCAATGGGGAATCTACACAGAGCATGAGCTGCCCTCCCAAAGGACTGACTGACTCCTTGCAGTCTCCATGCCACTCTGACACACTCTCTTATATAGTCTGGGTGCTCCAAAACACCCAGTGATCCTCCATGATTTTAAAGCATTAAATGCCCTGTTTGTTGGTGGTTTGGCTTTGGCTTTCCTGGGAAAAACCCTATGTGATCAGGCTCATACAGCCAGGGGCACTGCAAGGGTTAACCAGTGGGAAGCAAAGTCAGTACAGAGGAGTCCTGATGGGACCAGATTCCCAGAGCATCAGGAGGAAAGTCAGCAAACCCCACCAAGCTCTCTATTTATGGATTCCTGCTCCTCTGCGTGGCCCCTTTCTTCCTCCTCTTTGCTTTCCTCTTTCTACTCCCTGCCCTGAGTTGCAAGGCACAGGACCCTGGCCCATCCCTGAGCCCCCTCCATGCCATCATTTGCATTTTCACCAGCCTTGATTAATGCCAGAGCCTGTTTATAGAGTTACAATCTCCAAATTAGGTTGCCGAAGGCATCCCAGGCCAGCCCTGGAAAAATCTTGGTGGCTGAAAGGAGCCATAACTAAGCCTCGAGCAGACGTCTTTATTCAGCTGTAATTGACGTTTAACAGACGTCTGTAACTTCGTCTGGACTTATAAAAAAACCCGAAAAAAAGTTCTCCCCTCTCTTTATGTTCCCCCCTTTTATCCAGCAGTCAAAAGTGTAAGAGCCCACCACACCGGCCCCACTCGGTCAGTGTGCAGCAGGGGCCGTGACAATAGTGGGGCTGAGACAAAGCCGCAGCCCACGCTGCACACACTGGCGCCTTGTATGTCTATTTACCTCCTAGAGTGGTTTATGCTAATTTATTGGCGAGCGGCAACCACTTCTGCATACTGATGTGCTTCCACTTCTTTCTGAGCGGGGGCCCTCATCTGCAGGGAGGCCCGTGGGGGGATCCCCTTCCCTACCGGCAGCGCCCCAGAAAAGGATGCTGCAATGCTTGAGGGTTCCCATGTGAACCCCAACCCATCCAAGCTGCTGGTCTGATCTCATGATGGCTCGTTATTTCTGTCCCCTTTGGACACAGGGTGCTGATACCCCTTTGCACAGGGATGTTCTAGGCACTGGAACCAAACTGAAGCAAACCAAACCCACAGCCATAGGACAAAGCTAAGGACACAGAAAAAAAATGCTATAGATAGATGTGGAGACAGACAGATTTTCATATAAATATATCTCTGCTGTGTTCTGCTGACATGTGTGAGTATGGAAGGGTGCTCACAAGTCAGGAAGACACTAGAAATCAGGATAAAATTATTTTCTTCTTTCCTGAGTGCTTACATTGTGAACTATTCTTTGCTGCACAATGGTTTATTTCAGCACTGGGACATGAATTCTCAGATCAGATTTTACCGACTAGTCCTTGAAGGCAAATTTTCCTTTACTCCTCAAGAAGATGTGGTGCTGCCTAGCCCCTGGCCAGGGAAGAGCCCCTGTACTCTCAAGACTGTCAGGAGGACAGTTAGGTGTCTCTCTCTGCAGACCACATCCTTCCCAGAGAAGGATTGTATAGAGCATTCGTAGTGTAGAGGCTGCCGAGAGTTAAAGAGTAAATTGGTTTTAGTGGTCAGGATTCCCCAGAGTTAGAGAGTAAATTGGGTTTAGTGGTCAGGATTCCCCAGAGAAAAGTGAAGCCAAAAGGGATGCTGCTGCAATCACTCACAAAGCACCTTCCAGCACTTGCCAAGCACAAGTCAAGGCAAAGCTGAGGCTTGGAGACAAAGCCGGGGAAAACAACCAAGGCAGAAGAGATAAAGTCAGGATCATCTTGTTTTGATGCTGGGGACTTGCTGTTTGTAGCACAGGGAGCTCCTAGACACCTGGCCAGTGCCATCATGAAATGATGCAGTCAAACACGGGTTTTGTGTCCATCGCGTGAGCATGGTCATCGTATTGCAGATGATGAAGTGAGCGAGTCAGGCAGCTTAGCCAAGAGGAACAGAAGCCATTTGCAGGTTTAACCAAGCACTGGGCCAGGAATATTTAAGATGTATGTCAAAAGTCTTTTGACTTCCCCAGGAGAGGATGAAGTGTGATCCAGTCCCCAGTTCTCCCACTGCTCCTCCACACAAGTGATTCCTGTCTGCAAAGCAAGGCAGGAGACCCGGCTGTGCAGTGGAGGATGTGCCTCATGGCTGGCAGAGCCACCTAAAGAGAATGAGAAATCTGGCCTGAAGTACCAGAGCAGTGGTAAGTTCCCAGAGCTGGGAGCTTTCCCCTGTTGGAGCAGACGACATATGGGGAAAAAAGTGTGACAGAGAATTAGTTGGACAGGTGAGACTGTAAGAGATGTCTCAGAGGTCAGCAGATCTCACCTGTGTTGTGCTGTCTGAAGCCTATAGTCTTGAATATGCCCTTGAGAAACTGCTGTCTGGGTGGGATTTATTTGGGATGGGTGCCCGCTGCCAAGCACAGCCGCTGCTAGCCATGGCAAACACCTGAACTGTAACACCACCTTCCCCCAGAACACATAGGTACTCCTGTTCCAGGGAAGACTAGGGAAAGTTATCATGCCTCTGATGTGACTTAAGACAACCTCAGGGCACTGGGAATCCTGTCCCGCTGTCCATGGGGCTGGAGATGGCTGTGGCATTGTCACTGGTGCTGCCCCTTCAGCCACCAAGGAATCTTCCCCAAACTGGAGTAGAGCTCAGCTCATGAGAGAAGCCAGTTTTTCAGCTGCTTTGTGCTGTGCAAGCTACAGAAAGGGGCTATATCACAGCCATGGATCTGGCCTTTTATGTTTCAAACCCAAAGGCTCGGGGTTTCTTTCCTTTTTGTGCTGCTCAAAGCAGCAGTAACTTTTTCAGTCCCTCTGACATCTTTCCCTGTGGCTTTTTGCACCAGTGGGGTGCAGGGCATGGCCGTGGGGAGACAGCAAGCTTGCAGTGCTGTGCCAGAGTGGTTGGTTCCCCTTTCCCATGGAAAGGGAAACAGCCTCCCCGCGGGGCTCTTCCACAGTCCTCCGGCATGTCAGTGTAATGAGTGCTGGTCACCTTCCTCTATCATGAGATCAAGGGCTTGCAGGAGTCTGAGGTTAAGAAAGCCTCCCCAGGCCAAGAGGGTTTCTCCTGTCTTCCTGCAGCAGTGGAGAGGGCGGATTTCCTGGAAAGGGCTGCACATAAAGAGCTTGAGCCAGCGTACACCGGTAATACTCAGGTCACTTGGCTCAGGGCCGGCAAGGGAGGTTCGGCAGCGGCACTGGAGTCTCTGGAGGGGTGCACGCACGAAGGAAAGCCACCTTCCTCCCCCCAGCACCCTGCCTGCGAGAGAGTGCAGGCAGGGTCTGGGATGGTGCCAGCCCAGGGCCTGGCAACCTGCAGCCCTGCCTGCACCGCTGCCTTGCAGGAGTGGAGGGAGATGTGAGCACCATGTCTTAGGCGAGGGCACCTCATGCTGGCAGCTCCAGAAATAGCCTGGAAAGCCTTTGTTTTAGTGATTTCCCTTCTTTCTCACAGGGTGGTTTGCCCCAGCTCGTGATGGCAGAGGGAGAGTGCACTCTGGAGCAGCATGAGGCTGTAAGGAACAAAAAGCTGGACCAAGCCTGGAGATCCCATTTTCTTTGCCACGCATCCTCCTGCAAACCCATGCCCAGAGCCACCCCAGCATGAGGCCAAGCCAGGCTTTTGCTTGGCCACCAGCACCGAGCATCCTCCAAGTCCATGTCCCCAAGGTTGCAAGGTGCCCCAAAGCACCAGGATATACGGGCTGTGGGTGTGTGTGGTGGCTGTCCTTCTGCAACCTGGCTAGGGACTCCCCTATGAACGGCAGCAAACCCCAGACATTTAGGGCTGAGCCCCTGACCCCAGTGCCTCAATCTGCCCTCCAAAGGCTTCCCCATCTTCCCTTTCCTCCCAGGGTGAGTCGCCTCAGCAGGGGCATCCCCAGGCCTCGCTGGCGAGCTGTTATCTGCCAGTCAAAGATGGGTGAGAAAAGAAACTCCCCCCCTGTAAAAAACAAGATGTCTGGTGTGAATCTCCTGATCTTGCTAACCCGAGGGCTCCACTGGAGTCGGCCGCGTGCAAGCGGCAGCCCCGGGTCTTGCTTAGCAACAGGGCATGGAGCAGCCCGCGGCTGGCGGGAGAAAAAAGGGTCTTTTCTTGTCGGTGAAAGATTCATCGTTGGGCTGAAAGTGGCCCCTCCCCTCTTTCAAATACTTGTCAGCAGGGAGAATACAGCTTAGATACTGGGCTGATCAGATCATGGCTAATCTGTTATTCCTGGCCGCGAAAACTGCCAGAAGACTTACAAACAACTTCACTGGGAGCGTGTGCTGCGGGAGGAAGCAGGAATGAGATGCCGAGCTGCTGGCAGCCCCACGCCAGCATCCCAAGGGCATCTCCGGCTCATGAAGTGCATGGGGTGGGCAGCACTGGTCTCCCACCCCATGTTGGCTAGGGCTGGCGGCATCCTCTGTGCCGTGGGCAGGGGCAGCACAGGGGAAGGGGTGGGAATGGAGGAGATCAACTGGTCAAAGTATTCCCTGTGGTAAGAACCAGGCCCTCCTGGTTGCATGTTTTTTTCTCCCAAACCGGGAGAAGTTTGTCACTGTGGAAGGGTGTTTGCCACCGGTGTCTGGGAGATTCAGTGCCACAGAGCATCAACAAAAGGTGGCCAACTTGGAGAAAGAATCTTTCCTGGGTACTCCCTCCCTCTGGGCTGAGATGTTTAAAAGATTTTTTTTTAATCACAAAAAAATAATACTTAGTGGTTTGTGGGAATTTGCCATGGTGGCCCCACTCCTGTACATGGGGGCACTGCAAAGAGATGCAGTTGGCAGGAGAGGTAGGAGCACACTCACAAATATCTCCTACACGTCCTGCTATGCCCAGCACTGGGGGCAAGTGTAGGCAGCTAGCCCAAGGGCCAGTGGCAATGCACCCCTACAGCCAGCAGCCTGCTTCTCCCTACAAAACCAGGGTAGATGGAGCTGCTTTAACCACTGGCACTGCACACGAAGTTAAGACCTGATACCCAGGCCTGTCACAGGCCACGCTGCCTCTTCCCAGATGGTCTGCATGCTCACGCATCTTGCCCGTGCACCTCACCCTGCTCCCTAAGCTCTCTTGCTGCTGCCTTGCCCCCTGCTGCACACAGCTGCCAGCCCGGCTTTAGCCCTAAATCTACCTCTTCTGGGCTCGTCACTAACCATGGTTATTGTGCAGGACCCGCTGTGGAGATGGACCTTTGGCAGGACAGCTCTGCCTGTGATGGGAAAGAAAACTACCCTGAAGTGGTGCAAGCTGATGAGAGCCTGTGGGAAGGGGGACGGATGGATAGTCAGTGAGCCTGGGGACTGGCCTGCACCCTGGCAGGCTCCTCTTAGTCAGGAATAATTAATTACCTTCTTGAGGATCTTAGCTTCAGCCCTTCCCTGCTCATGCCCCAGCCCAGGAGAGGAGGGAGGAGACGGCAGCAAAGAGGGTAGAGAATTAATTGGACATTGTGTTGGGAATCGCCTCCTGGTTGCTGTCAATCTTGGGAGTGAACAGCCTCTTGTCTCACTCAATAGGAACTTTATATGCTCCTTTAATCCTTCAGTCTGTATTGTCAGAGCTTCCCCCCTCCTCCTGTCTCTCCTTCCCACCGCAGGACTTTTGATGACCCCAGCTGTCTGAGGCAATACAAAGAAGCCCCTTAACTAACACCCTGTGATCTATACAGGCAATAAAGAGGTTCCCCTTGACAAGGATTTGCAGAATATATGCAAATGCTTGGAGGTGCGTGGGTGGGGAGGTGTGCCAAAAGATCCATGCGTGGCGGGGCATGGCTCCCAGCCCTGGGCATGGGGTGGTGCAAGTGGGGATGCAGTGCAGGTGAGGGATGGCCAGAGAAAGCCAGGGCTGGCCGGGCACTGCGCACCCCGCCACAGGCTAAAGTGTACAGGAGTGCCCCATTCATCTGGGCTGGAAGGCCAAGGCATCCGTGGGCATGTAGATGGGGGCTCTCGGCCCGTGCCCCCCTGCACTTTGCTCCTTGATGGCCACCTCCCGAAGTCAGGAGGCCATGCTCCTTCCCACATTAGCACATGAATGACGTTAGGGGTGGGGGGGAGGCGGGAAGGGGGGCAAGCCCCCACTGTCCACTCAAGCAAACAATTTGGCTAGCAAATTGACATAATTACAAGGGACAGAGAGAAAAGAAAGGCGAGCCCCCTCCCCTGCGCTCCAGAGGGCCCGACCCCTGCAGAGTTACTTAGACCCTTTGTGCGACTCAATGCTAGGTACTGATGAGGGGACGTATGCCCTTTTCAAGGGCCCTAAGCGACCGGCTGCCCTAATCTGATTACAATTTACAGCGCGCCTTCAGAAGGGGCTGGAGTGGTGCTCACGCAGGCGTGGACACCCCGGGTCTGACACGCACATGTTTGCACCAGGGCACAGGTAGATGGGTGTGCACAGCGAAGGTAGATGGACATGAGCAGTGGCACCATGGCCGGCAGGCTGGCACCCATGTGCGAGGACATGCCAACACTGTTGGCAATGCGGACAAAGTGTTTTTCTCTGTGCTGCTTATATGTGGTCAAGAAGGTTGAAGGCACCTCTGTGGGCACACAGGGCTTTGAACACGTGGGCACACAGCAGGAAATCTGCTGTGGCCAGCATGTGGGGTGTGCAACTAGCCCATTTCATCCCAAATCTGTGGCTTGCACTGTGTACCTGCACTCACATGGACCATCACACACATGGGCACAGATGTCAGCATGCAACCCCCTTTCTCCTGGGCAGGCCAAAAGATGGGGATGCTCTGCAGGGGCACAGGGGTCCTCACCAGGAGCAGGGGACAGCAGAGGTAAGCAAAGGCCTTCCCCTGAAATCTCTGCAGCAGCTCGCGGGAGCGGGAGCGCGAGCAAAGCCCACCACCTGCCTATTAAAAGCAGGATTAAACGATGCTGTTCCCCTCCCCGCCCCCTTCCCGCTCTCACTAACATCATCCCCCTGGGGAAACCACCACCTTTACATGAGATTTTCTCTCTATTTTTTTTTTTTTAACTGCTTTTCTGTTCCATACCCCATAGATCCCAGGGGATTAGCAGCCAAGC
This sequence comes from Megaceryle torquata, assembly GCA_024611175.1. Taxonomy (NCBI): domain Eukaryota; kingdom Metazoa; phylum Chordata; class Aves; order Coraciiformes; family Cerylidae; genus Megaceryle; species Megaceryle torquata. Next base: position 8,354 of record JANIJG010012724.1, on the reverse strand, counting down.
TGGGCCTTCCAGCCTCCTTGAAGGCAGGTTGTTTCAGCCAGCCCCGCCATGGGAACCTGCCCCAGGACAACTTTGGTCAATGCCTCCAGTGCTTCCCAGCCAATTTGTACCACCTAATCCCCGCGGGTATCAACAGCCCCTTTCTCACACGTTCTCCCGCCTGCTGGAGTAGCCCAATCCTCCACTCCCCGCACTCCCCCGTTGAGAAACCCTCCGTCCGCTGCTGGGGCCATGACCGCACTTCAAACGCGCCAGCCCGACCCCAGCATTGTTTGCCGAGGAATTAAAACTGCAAGGCCAGCCCCAGCGAGTGATTTAGGTACTGAGACCAGACTGAGCCCTGCAAGAGCACGGGCAATAAAACGCTTCGCTGCCCAGCAGCCTGGGCAATTTAGGTGCCTTCCCATGAGGAGGAGGCAGAGCCCGGAGGGATGGGGATGGGGTTGGGGCTCCTTCTGCCGGCACGTGCACATGGGGCAGGACTATCTCCTGGTGCTCACAGGGCTGCCCTGACAGAGATGTGTGCTGGCTGCCTTGCTAAGGCAATGAGGGCCACTCAGCGTTTGCCATTCCTGATCCACATAGCCCCTTACAAGCTGCAGGGAGAGAAGGCTGGAGACCTTGTGGGCTAGACACACATCTGGATGCTGGGTCATCTGGGACATGTCCAGAGCTCAAATGGGGTGAGACAGAGAGGCAGTAGAAATGCAGTGCCCAAAAGGTCTGATTCTGCTTTCAGATTTGGGACAAAAAGTTTAGGACTACATTTTGTAAATGAGATTGTCTGTGTGCCTGTCACCCCTGTGGTGGTTTCTGATGGACTCTTGGCGTGAAACTGTGAGCAGAAAATGGCTGTTACGTGCCTTCCCCAGTGCAGAGTCTGGAAGATCTCCTTCCTTCAGCAGATCCCAGCACAGGGAAATGAGAAATTGCCCTTCATTTTCCCATCCTCACCCTGAGGAAAGGTTGCAGCTCAACATACACTCAGACTCTGCAGGGATCATTCTCCAGACACCACGTCTAACCCCTGACAGACCTGCCTTTGCCATCATAAAAGACTATACAATATACTACCAGCTGGCAAGAGGGCTAGGGCTCTTGATGGCCCAGCTGTGATAGTTCCAAATTTCTCCTTAGCCAACAAGCTCTTTCCCTGCATCCTACACCGGTGCTATGCTTGAGACCACTCCTGTGGAAGATTTTAGACCTTTTATTAGTTACTTTTTCTTTTTTTTTTTCTTTTTTTTTTTTCTTTTTTTTCCAACGGTGAGGTTGTCTCAGGCAAAACAGAGGCAACGTGGGTTCAAAAGAGAGAATTTCCTGCGCCTGGCTGTCCCCGTCCCCACTCCATGGCGGGGGAACACAGTGTTTCAGCGCCTCCTCCTCTGTCACAATGTTTTTCAGCTCCACCAAGCAAAGTGTCCAATTAGAGCAGAGCCTCTTGCTTCCATCTTTGCCGACATTTAATTAACATGCTGCTGCTGGCAGCCGCTGACAAATTCCAGAAACATGTTGTAAAGGGTTTTTGTCTTTACCCAGCATGGAAAATGAGGGTGTCATATCCCAAGGGGATGTGAATAGCTACTTTTGACTCCCCCCCTCAGGTGTGAGAATTACAGCTAGATGCGGTGAAGAGACCTATCAGCCCTCCTACCTCCTTTTTCACCCTCCTTTTCCTCTCCCGTTCCTTGCATTGGATCACCCTTGGAAAACATGAAGGGTTTAGGCCTGATTTTCATTCCTGTCTCCTCCAACTCTGGCTGAAGCCTGATGGTCCAGTTAAGAGCTGGGGGCTGTGCTCTGGCTTTGGGCTTTTACCATCAGGACAGCATCGGTAAGTGGAAGGAGTGATGCCACTGGATGAAATCGCTGAAACAAAACAAAAACAAAACCAAACCAACCAAACAAACAAAACCAACAAACTAAACCAAACCAAACCAAAGCAAAACAAAAAAAAGAGGAGTCTTGCCAGCCTTGTGCTGCACCCACAAACAAAGCTCCCAAGGGGCTGATGGAGGTCTCAGCAGAGCAGGTCAAGAAAAGGTGGTGGCAGAGGCATGTAATAGTGTAGCTGGACTAAAACCGTCCCTCACCCAGGCCTTGGCTGGCAGCGTGAATGCAGGGGCAGCCACCGCACCCTACCACACACCCTTCCCCACCCCTCAAAAAAAAGCACCAAAAGAGGCCGGGAGCCCCAGAAGAGGCCTGGCCGGTGCTTCCCACGCGGGCTCAGCCCCCGCCGTGGAAGGTCTGGCTGCCGCCTCCAGCTGCTGTATTTCGAGGCACCGGCTCCTGAGCCAAGTGTCCGGGCTCCTGCACTGCACTGTCCCCGTACGGCCATCACTGCTGCGTCCACTTCGGTCCCAGCGCCTCCCCTTGACCCCCAGCAGCCGGGGAGCTCTTCCAGCAGCTGCTCTGGGCGACATCCCCTCCTGCCCCGCCACTGACACACGGGCGCACAGGCCTGGAAAGAAGAACACATTTTTATTTTATTCACAACAGCTCGTTACAAAAGCAGGAAAGAAGGGCAGAGCCGGGCGACTCCTAGTCACGGGTAGAAAATGAGCCTTTGGCCGCCTCCGGAGCAGGGCCCCTGGGTCCTGTGGCGGGGGAAGAAGCCGGCGGGGGCAGCCCCGCCGCTCCCCGAGGGAGCATGGCCCTCGGCGGGGATGTGTTGCGGGGGGAAGTGGCGGAGGGCTGCGGGCGGCTCAGGGCGAGGCGGGCTTGTCGGGGTTGTGCATGTGGTACACGTCGCTCTCCTCGTCCTCCGGCACCTGCGGCAGAGCCCCCTCAGCGCCGCGGGCCGACAGCGCCATCTTCTGCCGTCCGCTCCGCTCTGGCCGCGGCCCCCAGGCCCCGCCGCGGCCGGGCCGGCCCCCCCTCCTCTCCCCGTCCCTCTCAGCCTCACCTCCCAGTAAACGTCGTCCTCGAAGCAGTTCTCGGCGGCGGCGTCGCCCCAGATGGGCAGCTTCAGGATGGCCCCTGGAAGCAGGTGGGCAGGGCGGTGGGCAGGGGGCCATACCGCGGGTGGGATGCGGGCAGGACGCGGACGGCCGGAGTCCGCCCATCCCAGCAGCAAAGGGGGACACGCAGCCCTGGCACGGTGCTCGGTGCCGTTCCCCCCATATTTCTCCAAAGCCCTTTGGCCTCGTTTCCCGCTTGGATGCCAGGTTTCCCCTGCTTCTATGGACCTCAGGGGAGTCCCACTGCAGGGTGTCCCAAGTGTGAGCAAACTGAGGCTGCAGCTCTCGCAACGCAAGCAGGAAAAACGTGTCCAGACACTGGTGGGAGTACGTGGGCACCTCCACTGCAGCTGCAGGATGGACTCAACCCTCCCCTCTCCGTACCCTACTCCTGCTTACCCACAAGGGCCCCTCCGGCAAAAGCCATCAGCAGAGACACCACAATGCCGGCTGCCTGGAACCCTCCTTGGACACTGGGTGTTCGAGTCTGGTACACACCAGTGAAGTCAAAGGCTTTGATGAACCTGCCGAGGGCAGAAATGGCGAGGATTGCTCCTGGCAGGAGACCTCTCCCGGCTCTGATGGAGACCTGTTTTCCTGCTCCCCCAGGGACTCCTCCCTAGACCCATCCTGCTTCTAACACAGACCAGGAGAGCATCCCAAAACCACAAAAAACACCACTCACTTCCTTCCCCTCTGCCCTGGCAAAGCTTTACCTAGGAGGAGACCAAAATATGAACATTCTTTTATATTTCAGATCTTCAGGCTTGCCTGACCCTAAAAACCAACTCAGGGATGGAGGGAGGAGCGCTTCCCCACCCACTGTACCCCAGAATAATGCCGAGCAGTATGGCTGTGGCTCACTTTTTGATGCCCCCAGAAGTCAGCTGCAAGAGATTAGTCTTTTCAGTAAGCCTGACACAGTTAGTGCACCCCATGTTTTTGATGGGGAAAAGGGCAACTCTGGACAATTAATATGGACTGTTAATTGCTCTTAACTCTTAATCCAAGGAACCCCAGGTAAAATTATTTGCAGGGATGAGTTTCAAGCTACCTTACCCTTCCTTTCCATATACATCCTCTGTGGCTGCAGCAGCAGTGATGGCCCCCACAATGCCCCCAATAAGGCCTGGCATAGCATGGAGGTTATGGATGCCGCATGTGTCCTGGATGTGCAACCTGGACTCCAAAAAAGGCTGAGGGGAGGGGAGGTAGAAAGAGATCAGGAACATGAGCACAGCCCTGGAAAAGATTAGTTCTTTCCAGGGAGGTATGGGAAAAGCAGAGAAGGAAGAGTGATAAGTCTGTCCCATTGAAGAGCTAAGGGCTTGTAGACAAAGATGTGAGCCAAGCTCAACATAAAATAACAACACATCCTCCAAACACTCTCCTGTTGGGAGTCTGAACCTTCCTGATCATCTGGGGACAGTAAATGGAGACAGTAGTGTATCTACATAAGGGATGACAGAAAACAGCAACCTTAAAGAGAAATTAATCCATTTCTGCTCTCCGTAGCAGGACCAGGGCTGCAAACCCCCAGAGCAGCACTCACCGTGAGGTAGACATACCCCACTGTGGACACGATGCCACAGATGAACCCAACAATGAGCGAGCCGTATGGAGTCAGCATCATCTCCGCGCTGGTGCCCACGGCCACACCGCCCGCCAGCGTTGCATTCTGGATGTGGACCTGCAGAAGTAACCGCCCTGTCTTGGTATCTTGGGGAGACTGCAATTGCTCAGGGACGGTGCAAATGGCAAAGCAGGAGAATCAGCTCTGAAAATGTTTCCAGAGGAAATATCAGGGCCCATTTTCCTGCTTGTTGGTGAAAAATAAGAGAACGGGCAGCCTCTGTCTGTAGCACAGGTGCACATAGACTCCCACTCCCTGTACCACACACATTTTTTGCATCCACGAAGCTGGGTGAGGAGTTGTGATGAGATGGAAATTGTCTCACCCATGTGTCACACAAGCTCTGCTGTCACAGAGACACGTCACCCACACACATAACATATACAAGTCAGCCCCCTGATTGCTCATGAGCTGCCACGCAGGCCGTGCTCAGCTTGCTGGAGAGTGCTGCCAAACATGGCTCTGCAACACGCCCATCAGTGGCTCTCTGGGCAGCGCAAGGTCAGTCCCTGCTGTGACTTAGGTCTACCCTGTGCAGGGCACTGCCCTGCACCTCAAGCACTGCAGGAGTCACTTCCCAATTGCTTAGTCAACAGAGCCTCTGGGTTTCTGCTGGTTTCACCATCATGCCCTGAAACCCAGTGTCTGTTCAGCAAAGGGACAAGTGCCAATCATTTCCTGGACCTTCAGTTAAGCTTATTATATGTTTCCCTGAGCAGCACAGGACTCTCTGCTCCCAGCTTACCATGTCAAGCTTGCCTTTCTTCTGCAGCATGCTGGAGAAGGCGACTGTGGTGAGGACACAAGCGGCCAGCGAGCAGTATGTGTTAATGGCAGCCCGGTGCTGGGCATCCCCATGCTCAGAAATTGCTGAGTTAAAACTGGGCCAGTACATCCATAGGTACAGGGTACCTGGTGGGATGGGGAGGAGGGGATGCAGAAGAGAAATGGAAAAGAGAGTATGCAGGGATTGAAAAAAAACACTAAAGAAGATCTTTCTGCACAGGGAAAGTTAAATCCTGTAGTCCCGGTGCCCCAGCGCTGCACCCCTCAGATGGAACCAGCATCAGAAGGGGCTGGCAGAGAGGGGGAACCAAAACATTTCCTTGTCTTCCCAGGCACCATCTCAGCCCAACCACTGATGAAGGGAGCTGAGTAGCTCTTAGAGGTGGAAGATACAGAGGGATACAGAGCTCCTCAGGCCCAGATCCTGGTTTCAGTTTGGTTTTCCCAGAGATACAGGAGGGACCAGCCCTCTGCAGCTGAGTCGTCCACATGTACCAGCCCTTCTGAGGCAGGGTCTGACTCACCGATCATAGCGAAGAGGTCAGAGTGGTACACGGAGCCCTGCTTGTCCTTACTCTGCTCCAGGTTGGGTCTGTACAGGATGCGTGTTACTGTGAGGCCAAAGTAGGCTCCAAAGGTGTGAATGGTCATGGAGCCACCTGCATCCTTAACCTGCAGCCATGGGAAAACAGAAGCTTGCTTCTGCAATTGCCACTCATTCTGGGGCTGAGGTCTGTTTTGCATCATGCCCAGCTTGTCTGCCCACTCATCCTTCCAGTCTGCAGTCCGTCATGGGAAGAGGTGGACAACACTGCTACGTCTCCCCCTCACTTGGTACCATGCATGGCTGTGGCATTCCTCTTAGCTTCCCCTTGGAAGGCATTGAAGCAGAGGAGCATTTCTGACCTCTCCCAATGACAAAGCAGCTTGCAGCAATAGTGAGATTGGCTCCCAGCTGCACTCAGGTCTTCTGGGACCTTGTTTGCTTCCCAGCCCTCTAAGCCCTCTCTGAGGGCAGGATCCCTGCCTCTGTCAGCAGACATCTCATCCTCTTTGTTACTTTATTTCCTTCTACAATATCCATTTTCCAGCAGGGAAAACAGATGAGAGGGAAATCTCAGGCCCAAAGAGAGTGTCTGGTCCTTTGTGCTAAGACTCCTCATCTGCATCGGGAGACATAGCAGAGGGACACAATGATCTTGAATTGCCAGGCTGGGGTGACAAACTCTAGAAGATCTCCCTTTGCAGGGAAGTACCACCTGCTGACCCTTCCTTCATACTCTGTCTACTTTTCCTGCCTGAATTCTTGCATTTCAAATGCTTATGAAGGCAGTGGGTTGATGGAGCTGTAGCAAAGGGAGACAATTTGCAGAGACAGAGAGGAAGAAGCAGAACCAAGCAGGTGCTGCCGAAAGCTTTACATGAAGCAGGTTGAGGAGGATGTACTCATTCACTGCGAAGAGTGTGACTTGAAACAAAGTCAAGACAAGGAGCTGTATGGGGCTGGTTTTGCCCAGGATGGCCCCAAAGGCAATGCACACAGAGCCCACGCAGAAATCAGCATTAATCAGGCTGGAAAAAAAGAAGGAAATTTGTGTTAATAAGGAAATACTCTTCTGTAACTCACCTCCACCCACTCCCAGCTCTAGACATCCCACCCAAAGATGAATAGGTGATTAGGAGACAGCCTTGGATTTCCCACTGACCTTTGTCCTCTCCTTACCAGGAAAAGTGTTTTCCCCAATTTATTTATGTGGGTCATATGTGTTCTCAGCATATATTGGGACTAAGGGGTGACGCTCATCTCACTTTTCCCTTTGAGCAGTACCACCATAATGGCACATATCAGAGGGACAGGCACTGCCAGATGCTTGTTCCAGCTCTTCCACTGGCCAGTCAAGAGGTGGCATCCCAGACCCCACCTTCTCCTTACTTCTCCACTCCAATGAGGATCTTCCCGCTCTTGAAAGAGTGGAACCAGCCTTGCATCAGGAGAGCCCACTGGATCCCAAAGGCAGCAAGGAGAAAATTAAAACCCACGGCTCCAAATCCGTAACGCTTGAGGAACGTCATGAGGAAGCCAAAGCCCACAAAGATCATCACGTGAACATCCTGGAAAGCTGTGCAGAGGGAAGGGACTGTCAGCTCTGCAGGGACAGCAAGGCTGCAAGTACCATGTGAATTTGGTGGTGAAGGGAAACTAGCAGTAGGGGGGAGATTCAAGAGAAAATGTGTGCTTGTCTGATGTCTCCACATTTGTAAGTCTTTCGGAAACTGCCTTTTGGTTGAGAGGCTCAGTCTTGAAAGTTAAAAATGTTTATTAAGAGCTGTGTACAGGAGAAGATTGGAGAAAAATGTAATGTATGAAGGAAAACATTTTTTTCTCTTCAGATTATTTCTTCCCTTTTTGTAAAAAACTCAGAGTATGCCATGTAAACTGAACAACGAAGTTTTGTTAAAAACACAGGAATGGTCATTTTGGGTAGGCCTATCCAGTGCAGGATCCTGGTGGTGACTCAGAGGAAGAAGAATACAAGAGCAAGGGAAGTTTACAAATACATTTTAAACGCTGCAGAAATCAGTGGCAAAATACCGCTGAGAGCAGGATCCCATCTTGTGAGACTTTGAGTACAAGATTGTGACAGTTTGGCTACAACAACCCCCAGCAGTGCTACAAGGCTTGGGGAGGAGTGGCTGGAAAGCTGCTCAGCAGAGAGGGACCTGGGGATGTTGGTTGATAGCTGGCTGAACGTGAGCCAGCAGTGTGCCCAGGTGGCCAAGAAGGCCAATGGCATCCCGGCCTATACCAGGAATGGTGTGGCCAGTAGGACCAGGGAAGTGATTCTACCCCTGCATTCAGCACTGGTGAGGCCACGTGTCAAGTACTGTGTTCAATTCTGGGCCCCTCACCACAACAAGGACACTGAGGTGCTGGAGCATGTCCAAAGAAGGGCAACAAAGCTGGTGGAGGG
>JANIJG010012723.1:95553-162486 GCA_024611175.1 Megaceryle torquata | reverse complement strand
AGGAGAAAGCTGGGGGGGGGAGGGGGGGGGGGGACGACGGGACAGACAGGCCCATTTAGTTACGCATCTTACCCCTTGGAAGGTGTGAAACTGTACATACATCTCTCACTGCTTTCCTAGATCTGACTGGCTGCTCTAGGATTTTCTCAGACTGCCATAGGATTTTTGGTCAAGGCTGCTGTCTTGGAACCAGTATCACATATTCTAACACAATTCATATTTGGTGAACATGACAATATGGATGCTGCCAGCATATTTAGTAAAGGGGTCACTTTTTCTGCTGAAGAATCCAGTTAAGAATTAACGATCAGTTAAAAAGTAAAGCTTTCCAAGCATTCTAGATAATCTAAGTCTAGTAGAGGTTTTGATTCTAAAGCCCATTTCTGCCTTTCCTTGTTCTTAGGAAAGTCAGGAATGGTGTTTTCATTCTGTCTTCTGGTAGTAATACTGCGTGCTAGAACTTAGACATCACTATGCTGATTCGTTAAAGCCAGTCTCTCTCCTTGTCAGCTGATGAGACACTGGTAGAGAGATGAGATGGATGGGCAAATGCATCTTACATTCCTCCAAAAGTGTGTTGATTGAAGAGCCAAAGCTGTGGATAGCATCATGTTTTGTCTGTCTGCTTATTTGAGGATTAGTTACTGGAGTCAGCCTGAGTCAACTGGTTTGGAAGCTTTGTTACTTCTGCAGGGGAGCTGCAACACAAACTACTGGTGAAGCAGCTGTACTAACTCCAGCATTAACTTCTTACTTCTCACATAGCCGCTCCTCTGATTTGACTTGTAGTTTGTGGAATAGGAGCAATGCCTGTGGATCTCAGTGACTGCAAATACTATGTCTTGCAAAACAGTACATTGTAGGGAAAGTAACCCTTCCAGCTGATGAATTAAAATGGAAGGTCACTTCTTTGTAAGTTTATAAAATTAAATCAGTGCAGGAGCATTTTGCAGACTTCAGTTTTGAAGCTTTGAGGTTATGACAGTAGCATTCTCTTTAAGTGTAGAGAGTACAGTCTCACTGTCCAGTACACCAGAATTTTGGGCTAAGAATTTAGTGGCTGGCTTTATAGCATGCTGTTAGGATTTTTTCTGTGAAAGTATGTATTAGAATCTTTTATTGCAGTACATCCTAAAATGAAAATGTGCTGTTTTTCAACAACAGTCTGAGGTGCCTCTCTATGAAAGAATATAAAGAATAATGTCCAATTTATTATCTTTTTTCTGGTACAGGTAGCTCATTTAGTTTAAAACTATGTGGATTGTTTAACAGAACAGCTCTTTCCTGGCTCCATTGTAAAGGTTTTGGAAATGTCTGTTATCAGAGTAAAATGCTACAAAACCAGCACAACCCCAACAGCGTCTAACAAAACTGAATTGTAGCACAGATTCTAGACTTGGTTTATATTTTGTTATTTAATAGCCTAAATCAGGAATTATGCATGTTAATTTTGCTCTGCTTTTAATCATACTCCAACTTCTAAAGCTTGTCATTTGTATATCTGAGATAAGCTACACAGTTTTCTCAAGCTTAGAGACTACAGTTGAGAAATTTCAAACTTCTCTTAATGCAGGATTGAATGCAGAGGTTGAAAATAAGATATTTAGTGAAGCACGGTGACTTTAACCTGGGCTCTGCGATAAACACAGATAAAATTCTGCCTCTTAACAATATTTGTCCTTTGAAATGGGAAGTAGGAAAGGGAGAAGAATAGAATGATTTCTGATGTCTTCCCATACATTTCTATTTATATATATAGGTAAAGTTGGATTGGAAGAATAAAAAGATAAAATCAAAATGCTGTTTGAGAGCTGCAGATTGATAACTAACTTGAATTCTCAAATTTACTTCACTTTTTAGGTCCTCAAAAGAAAGATCTTCAAGAGATAAAGAACGTTCAAGAGATCGTGATAGAACATCACGTGATAAAGATAGAAGCTCAAGAGAGAGGTCACCACGAGATTTCAAAGACAAGAAACGTTCTTATGAAAGTGCTAATGGCCGGTCAGAAGACCCGAGGAGCTCAGAAGAGCGTGAAGCAGGGGAGATATAACTGGCTGTATATTCACTTGATCTCTAGCTTCCTATGGAGTTGCATACTATGGTTTAGTTTACAGTTGTTCAAAGGGACACCAGTGAGCAGACACTGATCCAACTAGGGTAGATGTACAGTATATAAAAGTGGTTATAACCAAGTCAGAATTAAACCCCATCAATTAACGATGCCTAAAGCTGGGTCCTGGACTTCCACCAAGTTGTAAAACTTTTATGAAAGGTTCCTCTTTATTCAGGACAACAGTTTTATGTACCAAGATGCAGATCTCAATGTTTTTAATATCCTTTCCAATACAAGTTAGTGAACAAATTATATTGTACTACTTGCCTTGGGTGCTTTTGAACCTTTATAAATTCTCCAATTCTGCTCCAGTTGAAACAGAAGCATTGAAAGGTTGTATTTTGGGGGAATATTTTTTTTTCTTTCCTAAGAGGGTGGGTGGATGGATATTAACTTTTACTCTAAGGTTATGTTCCCAGTGATTTGTTTTGTTTGGGAACCTAGGAGTTGATTACAGGGGGAACATTTAGACAGGAATGTGTGCTGGAGAAAGCGGAAATGTCTTTTTACAGTGCCTATTTAGACTTGGAAATTGAACAGCTGTTGCATTACATCTTTTTTTATTTCTACTTAAATTTTGAAATCAAAGCCAGTCCCATATCTGTACCATTTGATTGGTATGTGTTCAATATATTTGTTTTTTTCCATATGGACTCTTTCTGCTTTTTCTTGTGGGGTACATCCTGTATTAAAAACAAGCAAAAAACCAGCAATGACAAACAACAATTAAGAAAAAAATAATAAAAAAAAAAATTTAAAAAAAGGAAACCACATTGTCCAATAACTTAACAAGGATATACTGGTCTCTTCAGGTGGTAATTTAGCAGCTCAGTCATTTAAAAACTAACAGTTGTTATTAGCTTTTAAGATACAGATGTGCTTCTAGGAGAAGCAGTTTTTCCAATTACAATCCTCACCATCCTAAGATCTTCAAAGGCAAAACTGTGAAATAATGACCATGGCATAACCACTAACTCCTTAATGACTCTGTTTCAAAGAGCAGTATTTTATTTAAATGCAAGCTGCATTTATATAGCAGGTTTGGTGTCAGTTCTGCAGGATTGAAAGTGCTTTGGGGCTTATAAATGATTCAGAGATCCCCCTAGTCCCACACAGAAGAATTTAGAGATTGGTAATTTCTCCTCCTTGAAATAGCACCAAGTTACTTAACAGTAATGCTTAAGAGCAGTGTTTGTAATGATTTCCTGACATGTTTATCAGGTTCTGCAGACTCTCCCCTGCATCTCCATAGTGCCAAGTGCCTCTGTAGGCCTTCCAGTCATGGGTGCATCATACCATTATAAATTCACTGTGTGTGTTTTTCCTCAGTGTCTCTTCAGTGTGGTCAGAACACGTGGATGATAATTGTGGCACAGCAGGTGATTCAGCAGTATTTTGGTTGGTGGTGAAAGCTAGAACAGGACCTTTACATCTCAGCAAGGGCTTGGCACATATACTCCACCATGAACTCAGGTCATTGTGAGTTTCTAAAGAATTACTGTAATAATGATGGCTGATTACTTAACACTTATTTAACTGTATGAAATCTAAATGCGAGTTCCCTTCCTGGGAATGTTTTATGACCTCCTGTGTGGCCAAGCTGCATCATGAATGTAAGTTTGTCCCTCTAGTATGAGCATGGTATGCAAGTGCTTGCTAACATCTATTGTCATACCTTTGATAATGGTATTTTAGTGGTGTGACAAAAGGCAGTGAATGGTCATTTCTAGATACGTCTTGCATAGCAGTGAGTGGATTTCTAACTCCCTTGGTATTCCCTCCTGGAATAAAGTATTCCAGAAATACTGAGGACCTGTCTCACCCTGCAGCCAGAAACCAGAAATTTTGTACTTTAAAAGAAGAGGGGGTGTGAGTGGAATTTGCATAGCCATGACAAAACATTGCTTAGACTCCTTACTAGCAAATTCTGGATAATAAGCCATTGGTTCTACAGAGGGCTTTAAAATATAATTATGAAAGGGTGATTGGTTTTGGGCCTCCCCTTTTTTTTAGAGGTTTTGGTGGGGTGGTGATCGTCACAGTATCCAAGTGCCACACCAGTGTTAAACAGGAGAAGGGTCTTACCTCTGTTTCCCTAATAAAATAATCTGGATTCCATGTGGAACAGAATGCCTCGTGTCCAAAAGGAGGGCTGGCTTGCAGTTAGGAAGAGAACTGAATTAAGGCTATTGATGAAACACTTCTGATTCATAGATCTGGAACATTTATCAGAAGGGGAGACTGCTTCATGAGTTGTGCTTAAGTAAGGATCTTCCATCAGAACCAAGCAAATCTTGATTTCCAGGAAGATGAAATTGAGATGCTTATCACCTGTATATTCCTTGCTGAACAGATGAATGGTACTGACTGATGTTAGTTTGTGTGGTCAAAATGATTATGAAAGAGATCTGGGCGAAATAAATCTCTGTCCATCTCTGATGCATCATACATGGGAAAGAGCTCTGACAACAGTCAACTAGTTTGGGCTTTATTACTCATGGTCTTTGATTTCTCAGTCTTCAGTAAACTGTTTGTCAATTCTGGTCTAGGATCAGATCAGAAATACAATGGTGCAATTGTTCAGAAGATTCAGCCACTCAACCAGATGGAATACATCCTCTAGGCATGGATGTACAGCTTCATGTCACACTGTGTCCTCTGCCCCTGCTATAGTTGTGACTTGGCGCACTGAGCCTGTTTAGCCACTGATTCTTATAAGGTGGAGTGAACTGGAGGCAGCCTGCTGAACCCACAGGGAATCCGTGAATTGCACCAGTTAGTGCCTTTGAGGCACCTTCCACCCTGCCCCAGGAGCTGCAAAAGAAAACAGGTGAACCAGTTCCCTAAACCAATGCAAATGGATGATTGCTCAAACCCTAAACAGCCTTGAGGCTGGGATTATCTAATTTGGCTGAAGGGAGAATGGCAGCAGTTTGTCTTGACAGCAGCGGTGGGTACATCCCAAGGAATGACTGTAGCTATAGAATACACTGCCACACCAAGAAGCTCCTATGGTGGTGAAGATGACTGTCTCTTCCAGGACTGTTAACAGATTCAAGCAGGTTGCAGTTGCAGTCAGCACTGCCGTATACATGCAGAATGAGCTATGCACCAGTGGCAATGGTGGTGTGTAATGTGTAACCCCCCTTGGTTTACTGTCCTCCATCCCATATTTCATATGCCACCTTCCTTGGTATAGTGTCCTTTGTCCAGCAAACAGTAGAGGTTAGGTTCTCCCGATGTAGTGGCTTATAAAAACAGTTAATGTGATCTTCATTCAGTCCTGTACAGTTCTTGCATTGTATTTTTGCTTTGACACTTTTTTCCTACTTGCTTCTTAAATTCTTGCACTGTTGCTGCTGATGCAGTTCTTTTAATTCTTTTTAGTGAGACTTGAGATCTGTCTGTCACTGCAGCCTACAACACTGGGAATCAGTGGACTGCAGGCAGGAGTTGTATCAGCAGCTGGAAATACAAGGGAAGAGAGGAAGAAATACATGTTTATAGCCCAGGCTCTTCCCTCTCCCTGTTCTCCCTTCTGTAGGCACATCATGCACAGTCAGTGGGCAATTAGAAAGCTCTTTTGTGACTTGTCTCTCCTGGCTCTGGATTTTCACCTCCTATTGCTGGGGCAACCACAATCCCAGATCTCTTCTCCAGGCTCTTGGTGCTGCTGCACAAAGCACCACAGGCAAGCAGTGTCCTAGGACATGCACCAGGGGGGGAGTCAGCATTAGCTGGCACCAAAGCAGAGCTGGACACGGGTGAGGTCAAAAAGGGCCTGACATGTAACAAGAACTGCTGTGGCTGTGCAGCCCTTTCCCAGCCTAAAATGATGTGACAAACACTGACTAGTGAAGTATTGACAGTGATGCTCAGTTAGGAGCACAAAGCTTAGAAAATGCTCCTGGTGCTGGCTCGGAGAGGCTGCAAAGGTGCCAACTTCGACAGTGCTGCTGTGCTCACACAGGCCTGCTTGAGCCTCCGTGTATACATCACTAGAAAGTGGTAAGTGTATTGGGGACTTAACATTTTCAACTATTGTAACTTTTCAATTTGCTATCATCTTCCTAAAAAAACTAGTTTGCGACAGAGCAACAGGAGTAAAGAAGCACTGATTTCCAACAGGTTAGGGCAACCGTGGTCTTGATGGAGGGTGCGACCATAATGCAGATATCGGCTCCAATATTCTTCCTTGCCCTAAAATTCTGTCTCTGGTTGTGACCCTGTGCAAAGCTTTTCTGGTAGCCTGTGTGAATGGGAAGTTTCAGTGTGATATCAGGATCAGCCTGCTTTGCCTGATGGTAGTGGTCAGTGGCTGCCAGGTCTCCTTGGTGGACAGCCTGGGGAGGCTGGATGGAGATCAGCATCACCAGCAGTATGTCCCCAGTTCATCTGCTCCATGTGGTTGTGTTGGTTGGAGGTGAAGCACGACGTTGCTGCCTGCAAGACACCACAGCAGTACTTCCAGGGATGTCAGAAGAAGAAGCCTGGTCTCTTCAAGGTGAGCATGCAAAATATTCTTGCAGCACAACAGGACTGAGAAGGTTAAAATAGCTCGGGGGCCTTTTTTGGTTTGCAAAATAACCCACCCTTGTCCCACCTGTGCTTTTATGAGCGGTCTGAGTGTCATGCCTGATGGACAGGCATTTGAGTTCAGTGGCTCTTCTGTTGTTCCAGGGACCACGGGCTCCTAGTGCCAGTTCTGATGTTATAGTTCACTTGTCATACCTCACTATGACATTCCATAAGCAGCAGTCCTTTCTTGCCACACACTGTGCCATTACAAGCCTTATAGTACCTTCTGTTTAACCAAAAAGATCTAACAGGGCTCCCCTGCTCCTCTCCAGCTCTAACAGAAGCAACCACCTGAGCATGGTGTAAAAACATTGCTGCTCCCAGCATATTCCTATCTGGGCCATACCCTCACCGTCTTCTACCCATTACTAGGTATTTCAAAAAACACCTAGAAGCTTCTATCCATACCTATGCCCCCAGCTTTACAGCAAAGTTGCCCAAACAGTCCTTCACTTCAACTGCCAATAATACAAACAGCCTTTCAGCAGGAAAAGTTTTCTTCTGTGCCTTGCTAGAAGGATTTCTAGAAGCTTCTCCAAATCCTCTGCAAGATGTTTAGTCACTTCTCTGTGCAGCCCTGGGATATCTGAGATGACCTCCCCCTCTTGCTCGCCTTGCTGAGCCTCTGTACTGCCCACACTCCAGACGTGGGTAGGAAGGCTACTTAGCTCAGATTGTCTAGCAAGAAGAATTTTTAGTCTTAAACTCCTCAAAAGCTGGGTTACCTGTTTCTGGAAAACACCCCCTGATATTTCAAATTTCCTTACATACATATGAACATACATTCATAGCTCTTGTCTCAGTGTGATTTGGTGATTCTGTCACACACCACTGGACTCTTGGGATTTTATCCCAACATTGATTTGTATTTGCACAGGGATGCCTTGCAAATGCACCTTCCTCCAGGTAAGTTTCTGCTTCATCACAACAGTGATTGAAGTTTTTCAAGTTAAATTTCAACTTTTTTTTTTTTTGCCCATTATCTTTTATTTATGTTTTATTCCTTGCTCTTTCCCAAAGCTGCCCCCACTGGAAGGTCTGAGTTCACTCAACCCAGTTGATGAACTGAATTTAAGTACATATGTGTTTTTACAGTGTTTAGGTAATAGTTTGAATCAGGAAAATGTTTGATTTGATGATTGCTACAACATCAGATTTTGCTTGTGGGAATGCTTTTTTTCTTCAGCAACATGACCAGCTAAGCACTTTGATTTTACTACCTGAGGAAAAAACATTCCCCCATAAGCTCCCTCTTAGTATTTTCCATGTGTCTGCAGTGTTCTGGTTCAAGTCAGACACAAGGATGACTACGCAACACTTAGCTAATTTAACCTGTCACAGACACTTGTCATACTGCCCATGCTCCATTAAAGATTTGTTGTCTCACCCAGACCATGCATGAAGCTTGGTGTGAGGGCTTTGGTGCCTCTCACTGGTGGTGCTCCATGGGAAATACCTTCTTTCTACGTTTAGGTAAGATTCTTCCCTTAGCTTTCTCTTCAAAGTTATTCCTAAAAACACATACAGTACATATAGGACCACATATTTACTGTTTCAATAAATGAAGAGTGTGTTTGGTTTGCCTCCCAAGTCCATAAATGTTGCTGTTTTGCAGAGGCAGGGTGAGGAACAAGAAAAGTCAAACAGCGTTGTGCAGTGAGGCTACTGGATGGAATACTGGGAACTCAGCTCAGGTATTCTCAATCTCAAAATGTTATCTATGCTTTGTTGTGAAAGTTCTTCCTGACATCTTTGAAATCTCAGATAAACAAACAAAAAAAAAAGGCCTATGTATTCCTAAACCCTAAACTCCTAAACTCACATTACACTTTTTTTTTTCCCCAATTTCATGTGCCACCTCCTTGTAAAATGTGTCACCTTTAAAAGTAACTCCCCTTTACTTAAGCCTGAGTTGGGTTTGTTCAATGAGCTTTGCTTTTGCTACACCTTTCCCTCAGAGGAGCAGGGAACACAAGAGCCTTGAACCATCAGCCAGTGTCATCAGGGCCCTGTCAGCCCAGGATGTCTATGGCAATAACGAGCACATTGTTACAGCAAACCAGCATCATGGAAAATAGTGCATTAAAGCAAGAAAATAAAAAGAAAAAAATATTTTAAGCTTTCAGAGCGTTAACTACGTGTACTTTGAGACTATAAACATTTTTTTTTACAAGTCTTGTTCTTTTCTTACTCTACTTGACAATGCTGTGCAATATGCTTCCTCTTCTTCCTGAGCTGAACAAATTACTGAATCAAATAAAGCACCCTGCCCCATGCTCCCTCTCCAGCAAGAGTTCATCTTCTGCACTTCGGTATTTCATCATCCTTTGCCAAACAAATGTGACAGGTGAGGAAAGCTATGTGTTGAATGAAGGAGAATTCTGCATTTTTAGCTGTTTACAAAATTGTTGTTTCATGGTCAAATGAAAAGCTTCCTTCCCACCACCCAAAGAACCTGATCACTGCAAGTGTGATGATTGCCTGGGTGGGAGCTTGAGCTGGTTTTGGTAAACCCCCCAGTACCACCAGTAACCACGCACTGTAACCAGCTCCCACTGCTGCCCATCACGACTGCCTTTTCCATGCTACAAACGAGAGGACACCTCTGCTTTTCGCTGTGTTTATTGCATTACACAGAAGCAAAACAGCATGTGGTTATTTGCAGTTATTAGCTGATTACTTCACCACGTCTAAGGAATACAAGGAAAAGCTATTAAATAGTTCAGGACTTGGTCACCACTGAAGGGAGGCTCCGGCCATGCAACAGAACATACAAATCACACACTGAGCTGGCCGTGCCACCCACTCAGCAGGGCAGCAACCTCCCTCAGCTGGATGGACTTTGAGTAGCACAGGAGCTAGTGAGCTTGCTACTGTTGCCTTCTCCTGGGTGCATGGCTAGAGCAATTTGCTGTGAGTAGCACTGTGAAATCCATGTGCCAGAGATGTTCATCCCTGCCCAGAGAGACCCAGTCATGACCACATTCAGTGTTTCCATCTCTTGTGTTGAAAGCTGCTCCAAGAAACCTCTCCCAAGGCTGACGAACTCCACTGGTTTATGCAGGACTGGACTGCCCCAATGTCTTTCTCAGATGTTAGTCTTTCCCATACACTTCTCCCTGCATTGTTTTAGTTCAAATATGAAACAATACCCATGCCTCTTAAATAATGGCCTCTACAGAGTCCCTGGAGATACTTCAAAATGGTCTCCTGATCATCATTCATGAGAATGGAGAAGTGGTAGCTGAGATAAAGAGATGCTAGTGCCTCTCCGAGATGGTTCTGCTGGAAGGAACAAGTCTTCCTCTCATGAATCACAATCTTAAAGTCATTGTCTTAAAATGTAGTCTTCAAGAACAGCAGACAGAGGAATCCACCTGGAGCACCAAAGCTGCAAAGCACATCAGGAGTTACTGGTTGACGTTGATGTATCTGTGTGGTTTATTTAGCTGTAGAAACTCAGTTTGCTAAGGAAATTATTGACATTGATATCTACATTATGTAAGCCTTTTTCTTGCTTTTTTTTTTTTACTTTTTTTTTTTTTTACTTTTTTTTCTTTTTCTTTCTTCCAACTGTGGCTGGAGACCCAAAAAGCAACAAATCAGTGCTGGCAAGACTTTGAAAGAGCCTGGAGGTTGCACGCCCTCACCAACCCTCCTCTTTGTAGACGTTGTTCAGGTGAGTGCAGATTTCATTTGTCACCTTCTCAAAGGAAGCTTTGCAGTCTCCACCAAATTTCTCCTCCATCAGTTGCAAGATAATGTCACAGATAATCTAAACAAGGAAAAAGGAAGAAATAACCAGTGAGAACATTTCTTCATATCAGCAGCATGAAATCAAAATATATGTATTTTAGTTGGGATTCTTGGAGGGTGGAAAGGGGTACAAGAACAATTCAGCAGCACAGAGCGTGCAGAACTTGTAATAAGTCATAGAAAATTGCATGCGTTATAGAATTCATCAAAAAATGCAGTCACTGCTAATGGCTTTTAACTGTCCTGTATCTAGTTAATGTTAACTGCACCTATCACTTAAAGATGGCTGGACTGGTTTGCTTGTCCATCTACTGCAGTCCTTCTCCTGGTAGTGGACTGTCTCAAATGTTTAGAGGCCACCAGGAGCCCCATGTTGTATCCTTATGGACCACATGGCTTGGGGGAGAAAGTTTCTTCCTAATGTTTCCTGCTTGTTAGCAGTCTAACACTCAGTAGCAATGAGGGTTTGTTTGTCTTTACAGTTGCTAGGTAGGTGGTATACTTTGAAATGTCACTTACTTTTCTGTGCAGAGCTTACTATTTTGTCTATTTTAACCCTGAAAAAGTATTCTCAGGATCTTTCCAGGCAGAAGTCCTCATTCTCTCACTTATTGAAAACTGGGCCCACTGCTTTGGGAACCATCCTCATGGTGCCTGAAGGTGCCTCCCTTTGTATTTTGTTCTGTGTAAAGCAGACAAAATAGTTCTAAATGCACTTAGGTAGACCTGGGCAAGATACTTGATCCTGTATTTATAATCTGTGTGTGTTTAATGATGGCAATTCTGTTGCCATTGTTGCTCGATAACAGCTGGTTTAATTGTCCTAGAAAAGCTCAGTTCCTGTTACTAGAGAAAAAGAGATATCAAGGACTGAAGTCCTGTGTTAAGCTGCTTTTTTCTGTGTCTTGTTATTAAATGACAACTGTGGGAATCCTGGTGTACTGTGAAAACCCACTGCAACTTGTAGGCAGCTCTGCAGCTCCCACCTGTGCAGACCTGCCTGTATTGCACCTGCTGTATAGCTTTCTTCCCAACAGATGCCAGATCTCTCATTTCTGACATCTTCAACCATCAACCATCTTACCTTCCCCCATCTCCACTCTCTGAAGCGTATATATATTTATATATGTAAAGCCCATTTTCCTCAGTTCTATTCCTCAAAGGGGAAGACATTCTCCCATCAGAATTGCACTCCCTGGGAAGAGAGCTGCTGACTCACCCTAAAGTTTTTGGGGTCAATCTTCAGCTGGGTGGCATGTTTCTTGCCAAGTGGGTTCACTATCCCAAGAAAAGCCTCGGAGTTGTCCAGGTGCTGCACCATGTCATTGATGGCAGTGAAAACCCTCTTGCCATGGCCCCTGACCTGGTCCGACTGTTTCATCTCTTCAGCGGAGTCCATGCCTTTGAAGTGTGAGAAGTAGGATTTGGTGTCTGGATGCTCAGTAAACATCCTGTTGAGAAATGAGAGATGTTCTAATGTGTGAACCAAGGCATTGATGCAGTTAAAGCTTCATGTTCCAGGCCTTGTCTTAGGCATTTATTGTCCTTTTTCCTTCTCTTTATTAGAACAGACATCCCTTTCCCCTGCATTTCTTGGTTCTCTTTGACCTTCCCACCTGTGCCCACAGCAGCCCATCCCTTCCCTTGTCTCTCCTCAGGGCACTTCCCTTTGATCAATCTGCCTAAAACCTACCTATCTTGAATTTATTCCACTGGTTGTAAAGTAACCATTTCCTCTGTATTGACTCAGCGTTCAGTGGAGATAAAATCCACAGAGAAGTGGGAGCATGTTCATACAGGGGGAGTGTGACAGCACAATATTCCTGAGGATGTTCTGGACAGCAGATATGTCCACTGTGCTCAGTGGGTGTTTTCATGGAGAAACCCCACTATTGGTTTTGTTAATTAACCCCTTCCTAGAGTCCATACCAAAGATTTCTTCCTGCCTGTGAGGGATTGTTGTTTGAGTACTGAGTACTGCTCATTTCCTGTAGTCACAAGTAGCACAATTCAATGCCACTCATAAATGAATTGCTTTTTGTAATACACCAATTACAAGCATCTTGGTTGAGCTCTTAAAAAAGTTTATGCCATTGGGTAGACTTGAAATAGCAATAGCAAATTCCAGATTGCATTTCAGAGTCACAAAATGACTTGGCTTGAAGGGACCTCTGGAGTTCATTCTGATACCACCCACCTTGGTCAAGCCAGTTGCCCAGGACCATGTCCAGACAGATTTTTTTAATATCTCCATGCATGGAGACTCTACAGCCTCTCTAGGCAACCTGTGTCAGTGCTCAGTTGCCGACAGTGAAAAAGTATCTCCTGATGTTCAGAGGGAACCTCCTGTCTTTCAGTTTGTGCCCCTTGCCTCTGGGCACCACTGAAAAGAGCCTGGCCCTGTCGTCTTTGCACCCTCCCTTCAGGCCTTCACACATAGTGATAAGATCCACCTGAGCCTTCTCTTCTCCAGGATGAACAGTTTCATCTCTCTCACCCTCTCTTCATAGGAGAGATGTCCCAGTCACTTCATCATCTTCATGACCCTTCACGGAATCTTTTAGGTTGGAAAAGACCTTTAAGATCATTTAGTCCAACCTTTGTTGTACTCCTTCTAGTACATCCATGTCTGTCTTGTACTGGGGAGCCTACAACCTTCCCTAAAGGCAGGGCTGGGGCTGTAGGACACTAAAGTAAAACCTTACAGAGTAAATTCTCCTGGGGAGCCAAGGCACTGGATGCTACTAGTGTTTTATAGCTGCATTTCTGACCCTAACTGTCCTCAGGTTGTGTAGACTGCAGAAGGAAAGAGCAGTGCATAACTTTCTGAGGCCGGTCCAGGCACAAGATGTGATATGCAAGAAAGCTAGAGGGAGTGGTAAGGGTATGATAACCAGAAATAGTATTTGGACTGATCAGTGCGTATGGAGGTGCTATAAGCCTCATCTGAGGGATATGTAAACGTGAACAGAAGAAACTTCTGTCTTATGGAAGAAGAGAGGAAAACAACAAAAACAAAGAGAGGAAAGGCCACAGGAAGGGCACAATACAATGAAACAGATTCTGGACTGGAAAGACTGAAGGAGAATCAGAAGAGAAATATTGAGGACATGCAAGTTAAAAAACCCCAAAACATTAAAGGAATTTAGAAGTAAAGGAGAAGAGGGAAATAGGGCCCATGTTTTGTTTCCATTCTCTTTCATACCACTTTCTTTTCTTTACCTTAAATAGGTGAAGGAATTGTTCTTGTCTATTCTTCTTTTTGCATGGCCCCCCCCCTTCCCTTGACTCCTCTTTGTGTAGATCCCTAAAGCCTCTTCCCCATTTCCTTCCTGAGGTGGGATAAACCACAGCGAATCAAAACATTTCCAGCAAGGGCTGTGTGCAAAGCATGAAGATGTGCTCCTAGATGGTAACTCCATCCTTCTTGCCACTCCTACTTCAACCCTCTGGGGTAGCAGCAGGATGGGATCCTTCCTTACCTGACCAGCACAGCTGTCCCATTGTCCTCAGCATCCACATACATCTTCTCCCAGGCACCGCGGGCACTTTGCACCTCTGCTTCAGAGAATGACATGTTGAAGGAGGCGTTGGCAACAAAGAGTGCTGCAGGAGGGAGAAGGGAAGGGAGGTCCTGGCAGGGAGGTTCTGCTCCAGTTCTCTCCTTAGAGCTCTCTAAATACTGCCCTGGGGATTTAAGAGATCTTGAATGGACTCTTTGTCTCCGTTACCCTCAGTCACATTTCTGCCGGCTTTAAGGCTGTCTAATCACTTTTAATCAGGAAAGAAACCAACCACATGAGGAGGGAGGACTAGCACTCTCACCATGAAGTCAGGTGCCAAGATCTTGCTGTCTGAGGAGAGAAGGGAAAAAACATGAATTTTCAGCAGGCAAGAAAAAGATCAGCTCTCCTTTCCTATCACCCCTGCCAAGGTCAGTGCTCAGCTTCTCTTTTCCAAGGGCAATCCTTGCCCAAGCACTAATTTTCCTGGTTTGCTCCCAAGAGAGCTGCTGTGTTGCAGGCACTGTGGTGCTCTGCCATCCCCTCTTCCCAGTGTTTCTTGGTCCTTCAGCCCAAAGTTTCTGTTTCCAGCTCCAGCAAATCTCTCCAGTCCTTCTTTTGTGCCATGGTCAGCGCTTTCCCCAGAGCCCTCTGTTTTAGCAGTGCTCACCTCAGTACGGGACAAGTGGGAGGCAACACCAGCCCAAAACAATGGTGTTGTGGGGAAGGTGACGGCAGCCCGAGCACACCATCTGTGGCTGCAGTGCCCTGGAAAACTACCTCATTTTAATGTAGAAGATTGGTGCAGGGCAACCAGGCTGGGAGCACAGGCATTTTGCTATCCCAATCCTCCTGGCTTGCAGCTGGGGTCTCTGTCCTGTCCCTGAGCCCTACCTGCTTGGGAGATAGAAAGAGATAAGGGGCAGGAGGTGGACCAGTGTGGAGCTGCAGGCAGCAGCTCCCATTATCGTCACAGTCACTTGGAACCAGAGGCAAAAAAAAGTCTTGGATTATCCATGCGGCGCCTGGGCTTAACCTCCGTCAGGAATGTTCTGGTTAAGTCCAGGGTGCACACACAAAATAAGGGCTCAGGGGCTTGAGGAACTGCCGCTGCCGCTGGACGCCAAGCACAGACAAAACCTCATATTGTTTGGGATGGTTTAGAGGAGGGAAGGAAGAGGTGCAAGGGGAAAATGTGTGGGACAGTGAGCAAAACCAGGCCAATACCCCAGGGCAGAAGTGGTGGTCGTAACCTCAGAGAAACCAAGCAATCTTGGTGGAGCTGTGTCCCGACCCTGACAGGGGATCCCTCAAATAACTTCACCAAAACTCCTCCCTCCCTCCCTCTCTCTCCCTTTTCATCATAGCAAACAAAGAGTGGTCTGATAAAAAGCTGCACAGCCTTCTGCTCTCTCATGCCCAAATCCTCAGAAAAATGTCCCAGAGTTCAGGAGAGCCTGGCGGGGCTGCAGGGGCACTCTGTGCTGCTGGGACTGCTGCCTCTTTGAAGGCAAACACAAAACAGGGAAGTGCTGGTCAGCCAAGCCCAAACAACAGCACAGGGTCACAGAGGAAAGAGTGAGGATGGCACAGCAGGAGATGGCAGTTCCTAGGCCTTGGGAGCAAAAACTGCCTCAGAGAAGCTCAGTTGAGAAATCACCAAAGTTATGGCCAAGAGCAGAAAATGCATCAGGTACTTGTCATGGGAGTGGGCGAGAGAGATGGCTGGGAGAGAGATCTCCTGAAGAAAGAGCATCACCAATTCAGCCAAAGGGAAAAGGGCTCAGAACATGGAGGTGGAGCTGGGGTTTTTTGGGATGTGAATGTATATGATTACTTGCTTGTAACAGTACCTCCTCTCTTTAGGTGTCATGTTCTTCTTGCAGATCCTGGTACACCCTGACTTGCTATGGACACTTCTTGTTGGAAGAAACTGGAGCACAGTGGTAAGCCTGGCTCTTTGGTCTGAGCTATGGTAGCAATGCATATTGTTCAAGGATGTCTTCCCTCTTAGCTTTCTCTGTGTGTTCCTCTCCATTTCCCTCCCCCTTGTTTTTTTTGTTTGCAGCAGTTCACAATCAAAACTCTGCTTCTCTGCTCTCCCCAACCTTGTCTAGGACATTGCAGTAAAAGACACACATTGACTCAATATATTCTCAGACATCCCATCATGGGCCAAAAAATACTTACTTGGTTTGTGTTGGGAAATTTCCATCAAATTAATTTATTGTCAAGTACCAAACCAGCAAACACTTAGACACCTCTGGTCCCACAGCTCTGTGCCACAGGTTGTACCCAGGTCCTTTGCTGAGATCATGGGTGGTGCAGGAGCTGAGGGTTGGTGTGTGGGGATCCCTTCACTCTTGTGTGCTACTCAATTGCTCCAGCATGGGCTCTTCCACTGGCCACTGTCCTTTTAGGTGCTGTACCTGCCCTGGCCTTGTCTCTTTTTTTTCAGCATTTGCTACTCTTTATTAAACATGTTTCCATGGAGGTACCATAAATTTTTCTAGTTGGTTCAGTTTTGGGGTGCAATGGGTCAATTTATTCTGGTGCCAAGGCAGCTGTGAGCAGCACAGGGCAGTTTCTGACCTCCTCCTTCACAGACAAAATAACCGGTGATGCCCTCTGTCATGTCACTATGCCCTCTGACACACTTTTCTATTCTTTCCTTTCACTTCTGGTGTTACTTTAACCATTTTGGTAAGTTATCTTCTATTTTCCTTCTGCATTATTTGACCAGTCCTTGTAAGATGAACACAGTGGTATCTCTCAAAGTTTTGACATTTCTAATAGGTTTATACACATCTATATTATACTTCAGCAGTGTCTACAGAATGAAACAAAAAGTTGGGGGTTTTTTTTGGCCTCCATGTCACAGCTTAGGGTCAGGGCGGCCCCTTAGACCAATAACAAATGCTCTCTGTTAACCCCCCTCCCTCCCCAAAGGGGAAGAGAAAGGGAGTAAGGGAGAGAGACTTAGTGATTAGAAAAGGAAACTAGAACAGCTTTAATGAGAAGAATAATAACAGAATATGTACAAATATATACAAAACCAGTATAGAACCCAACACCCTGATGGTAATTACATCACCGTCACCACTGGTGCTGTGGAGCAGGCACTGGGGGAGTCCCAGACTGGGCCCCACCCCAAAGCAGACAGGAGCTGTGTTCAGGAGCTGGATTCTGGTACTGGATTCAGGAACACACAGATTGGGATCGAAGGCAGAATGGAGTCCTCCTTGGATGCTCCGAGGAAGGAACTGAAAGAGGACCTAAGCCAAGCCAAGCAAATCTGGCAAAGTGGTCCATGAGGGCAGAAGAGCCCAAGAGCTCCCAGAGAGAGAGGGTGACAAGCAAGTGAACAAGCAAGCTATAGACTCTCCAGATCCCTCTGCTTTATCCCGAATATGAGGTATATGGGCTGGAATCCCTCGTTGGTCAGTTTGGGGTCACCTGCCCTGTCCGCCTCTCCCTGCAGGTGCAGCCTTTCACTTTCCTGCACCCCCAGTGTGGTACATGAGATCCAGCAGTGGCTTTGGTCTGCACACCAATCCTTGGTAGTAACTCTAAACATGGGGTGTTATCACTGCCAGCAGCAGACACCATCTGTGAAAACAGGCTGCTGACTTCAGACAGTGCAGTAAGTTAGAAGAACTGAGATGAAAAGTAAAATCAGTAGAACCAGTTCTGTTCTCATCCAAACCAGGACACTCCAGAAGCCTTTTTTTTTTTTTTTTTTTGCCTTGAAATTGAATAGCTGTGAAAATGCACTATTTAATTGTAAAGTCCTTATGTTGTTACCAACACTCACCCCCCTACCCTGGAGGAAGAAGATGGATGCTTGATTTATTTTTTTTTCCTCCTCCGTGGTTTGTTTTGTTTAATATCCCAAAGGTTGCCCACCTCCTTTGAATTACAGGAAGCTTCACTTGTTCCCTGTTGAGGACTGAGGGCAGCTTTTCATTAAGCACAAGTACTTGGCTTCACCAAGGTGTTTGGTCAGGTCTTATTGTCTTTAGACAATGAACAGCATCATAAAGGAAAGGCCCATGAAGCCTTTGGCTAATTAAGAAAATAAATAATTTCTTCTTCAGTTCATCAAAATGCCCTTTTATTTCTGTTCCTTCATCCTCATCAACCAGATTTACTCAGCCTTGTTCACCAATTCCTCTCCCCACCCCTCATATAAATTAATAGCTTTGACTCCCGCTAGCAGTAACTGTTCCGCCTCCTGTGCTGTACATCTGGAAGTCCTGAAAGATGCACCAGTTGTCAGCTTTGCTGGAGGGCAGGTTCTTGTACTTCACAACATTGGAGCCAAACTTCCTGAGCTACTGCTTCCTGTTGAACAAGATGCTCATGGGCATCTTTGGGGTCTTCAGCCTGAGCACTGTACCCTAGTGCGCCCAGCAGATCTAGTCTGTATCTGAAGCAAGGGAAAAACAGGACTGCTGTTGGACAGGCCAAAATCAATAGCAATGATGAAATTGACTTGCTGGCTGTGGCCAATGGCAGTGCAGTGGTGCGCAGCTCAGGGAGCTATGGAGGAGTAAACAGGTGGGACAAGGATGAAACTGAAACTGCTCTGGCTGGGAGAAGCCACCCGCACCCCAACTTTAATGGCTGGAGAGAGGTGTAGTACCAGGTACAGAGCAAAGAAAGAGTGCCCTTTCCTGTTAAAAGTGTGCTGGTTTGGGCTGGGTTAGAGTTAATTTTTTTCACAGGAGGTGGTATGAGGCTGTGTTTTGGATTTGTGCTGGAACAGTGTTGATAATTTAGGGATGTTTTCAGTATTGCTGTGCAGCACTTGCACAGAGTCAAGGTGTTTTCTGGTCCTCATCCCACCCCACCAGTAAGAAGGCTGGGGTTGCACAAAAAGCTGTGAGGGGACACAGACAGAACAGATGACCCTAAATGACCAAAGGGATATCCCACACCATATGACATCATGCTCAGCATATAAAGCTGGGGGAAGAAGAAGGAAGTGAGAGATGTTCAGAGTTAGGGTGTTTGTCTTCCCAAGTAACCATTACATGTGATGGATCCCAGCTGTCCTGGAGATGGCTGAGCATCTGCCTGATGATGGAAAGCAGTGAATGAATTCCTTGATTTGCTCTGCTTGTATGCATGGCTTTTGCTTTACCTATTTAACTGTCTTTGTTTCAATCCACAAGTTTCCTTGCTTTTACCCTTCCAATTCTCTCCTTCAACCCAACGGAGGGGAGTGAGCAAGTCACTGTGTGGGACTTAGTTGCTGGCTTGGGTTAAACCACAACAAAAAGAATGGGCTTGCTTCTGTTATTTATGGCAGAAATGTCCCTTTGTAAAAGCAAGAAAGTTCCTGATGCTTGCAGCAGCTTCCTGCACTCCTGGCAGCATAGTGCCCTGTGCTGCCACTCATTTCAGCAAACATTTTCTGCTGCTGTAAAGATACAAGTACATGCAAATTTTCTTCATAGAGTAGAACAGAGGTGTTTGAAGGAGCATGTAAGGGTGCTGATCCTAGAGAGCACACTGCAGAAGGCAGCAGGTATGTTGCACAGCGGATGTCTCTGGCTAAACTTAGCAAGTTTCACCTAAGTAGGTCTGAATATTTCTACAAAGTCCCTTGGGAGGCTACAGTAAAGTACTGCGAAGTATTTCAGTCAAGGTTCTCCCTATGCATCACAGGAATGGTTAATTTCCTCAAATTCAGCTGAAGTTCAGCTCCAAAAGTTGAGGCAGATCTTAAATGGTTGTAAGAGGAAGAGAAATTTGAAAGAACATTATAAATAGTGTAACAGATCCTGGATTTCAGGGACTCGCTCTGTGAGCTCATCAGTTTTGCAGGGAAAGGCTGACTTAAATGCAGATTTTATACTGCATTATTGCGCTTAAAAATAACTAAATAAATAAATAATCCCACAAAAGTGTCCTGAGTGAAAGACTGGAAATTTAGTGATTTAAAAGGATGGAAAGGATAATTCATCCAAGTAAACAAAACTTGTTTCAGCAGGAAAGGAGAAGAGAGGGGAGGTGCTGAGAGGGAGGGGCAGGACAGTCCCTTGCAGCAGCTGTGCAGACCTGAATCTGCATAAACTGATGATGAAGCCTCACCCTTAGGCTTCCTGTAGCATTGCCTGGTTGCTGAAAGGAGCTTGCTGTCTGCTCCACCTGTATCAAGCTGCAGGAGCACCTCAACCTGGGATTGTCTCTGCAATAAAAGTTGATGTTTGGGATCCTCATTAGGAAAATGGGATATGGAGCAATTGTAGAAATAAAAGAATTACCATGAGAACACAGAGCTTTGTTCTTCTCTATTAAAAACACCTCACACCTGTACTTTGCAAAGGTGGTTTCAGCGGAACAGCCACCTGCAGTTGCTGGGCCCCACACTCTGCAGGTCTGGGTTGAATTTGTTTTTCAGTTGTCCCTGTATCTTGCCCACTTCATCCAGCCCTTACAATTGCTCAAACCCTCCTACTTTTGGCAAACCCGGCCTGGCCTGTGCAGTCCTCTGAACTGTAACAGGCATCACCTGGGGCTGTGCTAGCTCACTTGTACCAAAACTGTGTCCAGCTGTGTGCTGGCCCATCAGGTGCCATGGAGCTTCTCTCCTGACTGAGCTAGCATGGATGCAGCTACAGAGCCTCTGTTCATGCAGCTGTCTTCTGTAGGAGATCTGTTTAGAGTATGGGATCTTTTTTTCCTTCATTTTAAAAATTCCCTTTTCTTTTTTTCTTGGACAAATGTTGGACACCTCATCACAACCATCAGCCTGTGGGGACAAGACTTCGAGGATGGAAGCTTCTTATCATGACCTGACAGAAAGGCTGTACAGGTAGGAAAAGAAATAAGGTGAGTCCAGTGACCAAAAATTGCAGTGTTTAGTGTGGCTCCTGATGATCAGCTGGTGGAAAGCTTGCAGAGACAGTTTCTGTGCACTGTACTTGCTATCCAAACAGACTATAGTCTAGTGTTTATTTCTGGGAAATATATCTACATGTCATACACATCACACACATATGAAGCTTCTAGAGAGCACTTTCTGCCTTTTGCGGCTTGATGGGCTTTTCTGAAAGCTCAGCATTATCAAGCTCTTTGAAGATCTCTCTGCAAGGAAATAGAGACAGTTGATGGATGCTGGAACATAGTAAGTAAAAGAACCTTTAAAGTGACCATGGGACCCCTGCCTGTCCCACTCAAACAGTACCATCAGCTTTGACAAATTAAGTCCCTCAGTACTTAGCTAATGGGGAGCAGCTGCACGGAATGAGAACAGGGAGGCAATGTAATGTTACATCCATGTAACATCAAAAAGCTTTGAAAACTCTTCTCAGTTGATTTTCAGAAAGCTGGCATGGACTCAAAAGCTGCCTCGCAAACATAGCTCATGGTGTGGTGCTGCAAAATGTATTGTTTGCTGCTTCTTCAGGACCCACTGGATAAAGCTGTGTGGAACCTACAGGAAAGCTCAAGACAATATTTAGAGCACGTGGACAAAAAAGATCAGGACTACTGGGCAAAAGTAGCATTTTTGTGGCCCATAATGAAATGTGGGGAACAAGTCATTGTGAAAGGTGTAGTTTGGGATTGAAAACACGTGACTTCAGAGTCAAGCTACTCACTGATATGACCACAAGAAGGTGAAACAGCTCCTGTGCAATATGCTGCTTTTCTTTCTCCCGTGAAGTGCCTACTTTTCAGAGCTAGTTAGAAGTTCCCGGCTTGGGACACTGAGGATAAATGATTATTTACAAATGTGTATTAAACATTGAAGAAGTTTGTCTCAGCAGCATGTACACATTTTATGTAACGTTTTTTCCCTGCTGTCTCTAGACAGCTTTTGTGTGGAAAGATAATCTGCTTCTAGCCTACACTGCCCGCTCTTCACAATTGCCTGTGACATTGCCAGGTAACAGCGTGGATCTCAGCCACATTGTGGAGGCACTTGCCTCTGCTTCTTCCAGGAGCCCACTATTCTGGGAGCACGTTGCAAGTCGCTCACAACGTGAGCTGGGATCCAGGTATAAGCAAGAAAATTTGCTTTTAGAAAAACAGAGTATTCTGAGGAACTGACAGTAAGAGACCTTTATTGGAAATATTTATCGTGGAATAGACCAGGTGAATTAAAATTACACATATGCTATATTTTCTATAATTTTTGCAAAAAACAGGCTTTACAATAGTTAGTTTTTCATAACTTGTAAGGTGTTGCAGGCTAAAGTGGGCAGTGCATAAACACTTCATCTTGTCTGGGGTTTAGAAGGTAAATAACAGGGAAGTTGTCCAGTACCAGCAAGTAGGAGCTTCAGCAGGACCCTGAGCCAAATGCCATGTTGTTATATCTGTGTAATAGTACATACATGGCAAGCTGCCATGCTCTATTTGTTACCTGCTTAAAAATTTTGTCATGCTAATTTTAGGACCCTGTAGCTTCCTGAGTCAGTCTAGTCTTCTTCTGTGGATCAGTTTAATCTCTGAAGCTCATCACTTCTGCAGCTTCTCATGTATGGTCCTTTCTTTTGATTTTCCTTTCCTTTACATCTTTTTTTTTTTTTTTTTTTTTTTTTTTGCTAGCTTTAGGCTAAAACACTCAATTGACAAAACTCTGTATGTTAAAGACTGATTTTAAAGCCTTCAGAAGGCTACAAGCACTGCTGCATCTTTTCTAGCAGGCTTCACATGCACTTCTTAGTCTCTCTCTACAACAAGAGCAGACTTTTTGCTCTGTCTGCACAGCACCTAAATAGAATCCATCAGACTTGGGCTCTGAGGTACTGCTGAAACATCTTTTCTCTGTTTTGTAAACTCAGCAGATCTCAAAAGAGCAACAGTTTCCCCCTACCTGCAGAAGGTGTCATTGGCCTAGAGTGCGGTAGCTCTGAAATAGCAAAAGGGCTGCCTCCTTCCTGCCCAGCTACAGGGTTTTTAACTGCTCATGATAGACCAGATACTTCATCTGTTAGCAACAAAGGTCCATAGATTGTCACGAAGTGTCTCTGTGCATGAAATTTCCTTGTTGCCAGACTCTCACATCTCCTGGTGCAAAAGACAACATCTAGCCCATGATTCAATGCAACCTCTTTCCCCAGTTCATGTTTGAGGGTGAGATTTCACCCAGGATAACATCCAATGCACTGGTGTGGTGAGTTTAGGCCACATATTTGGTGTGGGTTGTGTTCCTTAAACCATTCCTACCAGCAAATCAAGACACTGGATCTGAGTATCAAATGTCCCAAGTAAGTTTAGGCACTTTGGAGCAATCAGCAAAACCCCATCTTTCTAGAAAGGTTGCTGAAGGCAAGGATAATGGTTGTGGCTGCTGCTACACTGTCCTAAGACAGACTGAAGCCTCTGAATAACGATGTCCCTAAAGAACAGGTTGAGTCACACAGATGCATCCTGCCTTCCTCCATGATGTACAGGGTGCAATCACGAAATAACCCTTTCTTCTTTGGCTCTAATACCAACATTAAGAGCTTTGTAGAAACACTACTGCTACTGCCATAATGTTTTTCTCCCACAGTGTCTTCCACCCTATACCTCCTGAGGGCAAGCAGACCCTTCCACAGCCTGAGAAGTGTATTTCCTACCACCTCCTCCCTCTCTTCTCCTCCCTTTTCATCAGTCAACACAACGATACAAAAGCCTCTCCCTCACTTGGTCCCATTTGCTATCTAAACCAAGCTAAGACAGTACTGACTGAGACTTTTTCAAGTCTCAGTGGAGAACCTGAGACACTTTCCCTGCTCATAGACTCTTTATCCACAAGAAGAGAAGCAAGTCTACCCATATCTCTACACCTTACAACTCACAGAGGGATGGCAAATGATGGGAGTCTAAGTTTGCTCAACCCTGTCAGAGACATCTGCAAGACAAGAGCTCTTATATACTCAATACTCCACCTGGTATTCAGAAAGGATTCCTCTGTGTTACATCCTACCAGTGATACAGGATTATCCCTGGAGCTGAGGCACGATGGCCTTTCTTCAGATCTGTAGGATTGTTGGGGATTAAAATAGTTTACTTGTAGAATATTAGAATTAATTGTGTGATCACTTAAAATTAGATTGAATTTAAACTTGTTTTGCTTAGCTTAGCATGAGTGACTTCGCTCAGCAAGAGTGACTGGAGTGCTGAGGTCTTAGGCCACAGCCTGTAACTGAATTGTAGTTAAACTGCTGCTTAGTCAAAATAGAGAAGTAATGGGCATAGTCTTGCATAATGAGACAAAACTGGACCGGACCAAACCTATAATTCCAGAAAAAAAAACTTCAAAGAAAGAGAGAAAACATTTCATCTGAAGTCATCATAGGACAGATGAGACCCAGGTGCAGATAAGGAAAGGAGGATGGTGAAACTGCATGAGTAGATAAAATTTGAAAGATGTTAGCCCAGCCATCATACAGGAAGAGCAGCTGCTAAAGAAGCCGATTGGCAAAAAAGTCCATGTATGTTGCATGGGCAGGCACAAGGATACCTCGTGTAATAGATTGCGAGGCCTTAAAAGGCACAAGGAAACAATCAGAGGGGTCCCTTGCAGGAGGGGCCCAGCTGAGCCGACATAAACTGACTCTGTGGCAGAACCTCGGGTACAAACTGTTCCCTACAGTCAATGGCTAAGACTGGATCTTTCTTCTCCCTTTTCCCCTTTCAGAAGGGAGGGTGGTTAACTGAGAGCATCTGTTATAGGCTTAGCAGATGGCTCTGACTCTAAACCTTGGCACAGGTGCACCCGGACTCCCCTCTGAGAAGGGGTTTAGAAAGTAAAGGGTCGAGTCTGAAACTCGTGACCCAGCAGGAGGGTCTTCCTGGATTCTTTTATTACAAGGAGATATCTCAGTCCTTCACACTTCGGTGGGAGATCTGTCTGTCGGCCTGCTCCCACCAAAGATCCAGCCGAGGTGTTTTCTTCCCTTCTGCTTTCCCCACTGTTCAGAGAAGGAGAAAGAGCCTTTTCACAGTGGAATTTTAAAATATCACTCATATCCTGGTAGAGGCATTGACTGAAACATCAGCAGCACACTCAGTTCTCCACTTCTGTCAGCCAACACTACAACTGGTCTAAGAAAACAGTTTTTCTAGTATCCTCACTGAAGTGAGGGAGGTAAAGGTCAGACTGTATCGCTGAGACATTGCACTGAAGAAAAGCATGCAGTAGGTGGTGGCCTCTCCCACCTTCTGGAGTGTTCCTGAGACCGCTCTCTTCAGTCCGCTGCACAGACCTGGTCATTCATTTTACATGCTAGTAAACTGCAAGGCTAGCTGGGGTGGGTAGATGGGAAGTATCCTTCATTTGGTTTCTCTTGCCTCTCCTGAACAAGTTTGTTGCTACTCTGGCTCTGAGAATCACTGATCCTGCTGGTTACCTCCCATGCTCTGCAGCAGCAACATCCCATTCAGTGACCCTCAGTGCTTCTGGTGAACTTAGACTGCATTGGCTAAGTAATTTGGAAGACATGCAGACAATATCTGAGGTCTCAACCTTGTGCATAGCTGGCATCTATTGCTCCATAACTCAGAGCCCCAATTTCTGGAGGGTAGGATATCTTCTCTCGGAGGATAAGTGTGCCAGCAGTTATAATCCGCAGATCCTGCTTAGCTGTTAGCTGTGTATTGACCTTTTCTCTCTGTGACATACTTTCATTTATTTCACACATGCAGGAAGCTTTAGCGAGAGAATGGATGGGTCAGTGAGCCAGGGGATTTCTCTCTTCTTCCTCAATCTTTTACTTTCTAACAGCTGTGAAGGACCAAGGTTCAAGGGTTTGGGTACGTGGAGAGAGAAAGTGCAAGTAGGTGCTTTGGCTCAGAGCAAGCCTCTTGCCCATTGCAATAAAGTAATGGGACCAGCACACAGGAGGCCCAGCTCTCAGGAGAAGGAGCAAGCCAGCCTTGTGATTATCCAGTGGGCCCCATTTAGATCATGAGAAGTACCTGGTGAGTGCTGCCAGTAGTGCCCTTAGGGTCTCAGATTATTTCTTTGTGTAAAATGACAATTTGATGATAACAAAACCTACAGGTCCTGCAAGGCAGGCATCCTGCCTTAGTTATCTCAAAGCAAACACTTTATAGACACAGCGAAGCTCTCAGCCCCACCACTGTGTCTTCTGTGTCTCACTGTCTGGGAGAAAGTCTGACCCCAGACACAGCCACCACCACAGCTTGATAGCACCTCTGTATTTCCCACATTTTACAACAATGCAAATTAATACTTGGATTATATCACCAACTTCTCTTTAGATGTTTTTTCCTTTTTGAAAGTGATGAGTGCACTCTAGCTAAATGCATGGAGGTACAGTTCACATGCTCATTTTCCAGAAGGGTACACAGGAAGGCAAATAGCAGCTATATCACCAAAAAGTTTCCTTATAAATTTGTTATCACCTCACGACAGACTCCTGCGAGAATTAAGATTACTCAAATGCCAACATGGGTAATTTAGAAGGAACAACTGGGCAATTGACTGGAGGAGCAATGCTGAGATCTTTCATAGCTGAAGTGTATTGCCTACATACTAAATTTTTAATAGCTTTATTATAATTAGAAGAATGAAGGTTTCCAAGAGCTTAGGTGCTTAGGAGCTTTCCTAACTGGTCAGCTAGAAAAGGTATTTGGCTTCTGACGTCCTGAGCACGTGGGTTTCTGTCCTTTGAAGAGCAAGGAAACACATCTCACATCTAACACTGCAGTCAGTCATTGTGATGGATGGACTTTATGTGGACCGAGTAATGGAATGATCTTTCTCCATGGCAGCTTACCTGGTATTTTCTCTGGCCATATCATTCTGCTTTTAGCTGCCTCATGTGCCTCTGTATGACTCAACATAGGTAAGAATTTAAGCTGGATGCTGTGCTGTGTACTATCCCAAGGTTAATACAATGTCCTTTGCATAATTTCCTGATTAATATTTTTAAAGGGAAATTGCTGTGAGCTGGGGAAATGGTCTCCTCTGTTCTGACTTCAGTGCCCTGGGTGTCAGCTGATGAGGGAGACACACTCAAGGAATATGTGTCTGAAAAAGGGCAAGCCTGGAAGTTTCCCAGCACACTTGGACAGGGAGCCCTTTGTGAGGACCCCTGCATCCAGGGAGGTCTCTTTCCTACCACTTGCACCTTCCCCCCCCCTCTCAGCCACAAGAAGGGAAGCAGAGGCCTGGGGCCATCCCTGAGCAACTATATGACTTCTCCTTCACAGTTTGAAGGAGGAACGGGAGACACCTGTGAAACCTGAGCTGCAGCTTGTTGTGTCTCACAGGAAGCATAAAACACAGGGAATGGAAGATCCTGAGGTTTAAACTCTTCCTTCCCACAACAGCACAGCTCATGCCCCCTAACCAGCCTCCCACTGAGACTTGGAAGGGGATTGCCTGCAGAGTGAAGGGAGCTTCACTGAAGGAATGGGGGAGCAGGCCTGGACTCTTCACCTGGAGAGAGGATGACTTAGGGGATCACAGGTGGAAGAGAGGGTGCGTAGGAGCTACACATGCACTGTCCACCTTCACTTGAAAGGACTAGGCTAAAGGAAGCTGAATGAACAGGAGGAGGTGATTCACCATACAGCAGAAAGCAAAGGTGCTTGCCAAAGGGCACCGTGGCTGCACAAATATCACTGAGGTCAACAGGTGTCTGGACTAGTGCCTGGAAGAGACCTCCATTGGGTGTCCTCTCAGGCTGTAAACAGGGTACTGAGTAGATCGCCTTCTAGCCTGGAACCACATGGGCTGCTCTTAATTTGCTCAAAGAAATGTTGCCTGCTAGTTTTGCAACAGCAGGCTTTATGGTTGCCTCACATCATCTACCCCACCACCTCAGTTTGATCAGGTATCACAACAGCTGCAGAAAGGCAGCACAAAAAGGGCATAAACTTATTCTTGTGAACCCTAATTTGATAGTGTTGCAGTCATGTGCCACCCTTGATCCGGATAAAGTACCAGTGGACAAATAAGCAGTGACTTGGCATCACTACTGGTATGACTGTAAGCTCGTGAAGGCTTGAAACATTTGAGAGAAAAATCTGTGCTAGTGGGATCCTGAGCTCAAGTGGCTGTGAGCAGCCATGTCATCTATGTCTGTCTCTGCATTTGTCCCTGGCCGTCAGTGGCTGCTCCTGCTCTGCTGAAGCCCACATGCTTCCTCACAGGACTTTCCCTGTGGATTTTGCATGGAGCATGCATGGGCCAGCAGCTCCACAGCAAAGTGGTGGAGTACGCTGCGATGCCTCAGGGTCACTGCAGCTCAGGGCGTCGTGGTGGTGGGGAGATGGCAGGAAGCGAACAGTGAGGACGCAGAGAGCCGCACAGGTGATCCTCCTGGCAGATGCCGGGGGACAGACAGAGCTGTGGGGCAGAAGCAAAACTTTCTGTTTTGGCCACGTGTCTCCCAACGATAGGATGAAACTCCCGCGCTGCAGGGCCCCGGGGTGTGCTGTGCTGCAGAGGGCGTTTTGAGGGAGGCCCAACAGCACCAGGGGCCACGGTGAAACCCAGCGCTGCTGTCCTGCTGGTACAGACACGACGGCCGGTGAGTCACGACAGGATAGGAGGTGACACTGCAAAGCTCACTTCTGCACAAGGCAGCTTTTCGCTTTCACTAATTTTCTTTTTTAGTTTGTCTGATTTTAAGTGGTGTTTTAAAAAACAAACAAACCAAACATTTAAAAAATAATAATAATTTAAAAAAGAAAAAAACCCTCACTTCCTGCATATGTACGTAACGTTAGGAGGGTTTTAGGGATGTGTTTCTAAGCCTCGCGAAGACTCCGAGTCCAGCTCAGGCAGCCTGCACGGCGCACAAACCGGACGGAGAAAATGGAGTTGGAAGAACTCTCCGAGGTTTTGGCTTTTT
Source organism: Megaceryle torquata (assembly GCA_024611175.1). Classification (NCBI taxonomy): domain Eukaryota; kingdom Metazoa; phylum Chordata; class Aves; order Coraciiformes; family Cerylidae; genus Megaceryle; species Megaceryle torquata. The sequence continues at coordinate 133,702 of JANIJG010012723.1, read as the reverse complement.
TTCTCTAGGGACACCAGCAGTCCCCCCACCACCGCAGAGCCCTCCCCTCTTCTATCTTTTGTACGCTCTACACAATGGGACGGGCAGATCGCAACACCAGGGCATCCCGCGAAGTAAGCGGGTCACCCGGGGGCAACCTGTACCCGCGCAAAAATTCCTCTCACATTCGCAGTGAGGACCCGGGCGTCACCCCGGGTCGTTATTTTCCTTACTCATAAGTTTAAGGCATAACTACTGCTTTCCCACCTCGTGGGGAGAACCCTAAGAGTTAGCTCTGTAGGTCAGGGCGAGATCTTCCCACGCCGCTCCATGATAGACAAGTTAGTCTTCTGTTGACCCGATTGATTCGTCCGGGCTATTTTCTCTTTTATGCTGCAAAACAGCTACAGCGGGCCGAACCGGGACGGGACTGTATGTAAATGAGACGCCCAGGCGCCGCTAGGGGTTGTGGGACGCTTTCCCCGCCCCCAGCGCTGTGCTCTCGGGCGGGGCCCGTCTTACTTCTAGAGGCGGGGCGAGGAACGGAAGCAGTGTGATGTCATGTGTGAGTCTGGCTCGCTGCGTCTTATCGTTGGGCCCCGCGACAAGATGGCGGATCTCTCTCTGGATGAGCTCATACGGAAACGCGGTGTGACGGTTAAAGGGAGGTAAGAGGCTGGGAGGGTAGCGCTCCGGGCCTGTCTGCCTCTGCTGCTTCCTCTGGTATCCCCTCTGGTCGTTCGGCTCCGGAGGCTGCGGGCCGCAGCCTGCCTCAGTGCGGCCCGGCCCTGTCGCCCGCTCTCGTCTTTCCGTTGGCTTAGGCGTTGGTCTGTGGGGCCGTGTCTTTGAGGCAGATTGGTGGTGATGGCCGTCGCTCAGGGATGGGGCGGGGGTCTGTCTCCCCACCTCACGTCCCCCCGTGTCTGGCGCTGCCCCGTGGGCTCTGGCCCTGGCAGGGCAGGCCCTCCCACCGCCTCTGCCCTCCCTCTTCGTGCCCTTTTCGTTTCTCTCGAGGTTCTTGACACAGCCTATCCCCAGGGTCTCCGACCTGCGCTTTCCCTGCTGCCTCCTCTGCTGCCTCCTGCTTCTCCCTGCCGGTTAACTCAGTGGTGCTCCCCAGGCCACGATCGGCAGGGCCCCGGTGAGGCCCCGAGCCCTCTCGGTACCTAGGCTGCCCTGTATCTGCAGGTGCTGCCAGGCTGCAGCTCTTTGTCAGGCAGTGCCCTGGGGGTGGGTGCCCTGTCCCCCCGCAGCTCCCAGAAGCTGTGCGTTGATGAGCGGCACGGTGCATTGTGGGAGAGCCGTAGGTGGTGTAGTTGTGCCACAGGGAGCCGTAACTAGCAAATCTGATCGGGATCTGCACAGGCGAGGCTTCAGGCTGGAATGGCTTCATCACAATTGCTGCCTGGCCCTTGGAAACTGTAGTCAGTGTAACATAGTTAATGATACTCTGACAGATTGTTTGAAATGTGTGGATGTGGAGTGTGTTACACATTAGCTACAGGATTCGATTTTTTGTACAGTAGATGTCTCTAGTGTAGGCTGGGCTATTTGCTCCTGTGCAGCTGTTGGCAGGTATCTGTTCTCTCCTTTGGTAGCTTTTAATCTTCTCTTTTGATGCTTCTGAAGGTCTTGTCCATGGATTTCTTCCCATCAGTGTTACCTAAGTGTGCTGTGCTTTTTGTTTGTTTGTTGTTTTGTTGTTGGGGGGTTTTATTGTTTATTATTTAATGGTCATTGAGAAGTCTTAGTTTGTAACTCTGAATGTCTACACGTTTAAAGTAGTATTTTGAAAATTGTCTTCTAATGTATACTAGCAAAACATTCAAACGCTTACTTAAATCCTAGTCTAGACAAGGCCTTGGCTTTGTGCTTTCATTCATGTTATCCTGTGTATTTGGAACAGTCTTACGCTGCTTAATATGCCAAGCACCTCCTTTCTCCTTTTTCAAATTCCTCCTTAACTCTCATTTCTTCCAGGAATTCTTCCTGGTTTTGTTTGCTGAACAATAATCCCTCTGCAGCACTGTAAGAATTTTTGTGCCATGCATTTCTCGTTTGGCATGTTTAATACTGTAGGATTTTTGAGGTAGCAAAGTTGACTTTACGAAGGCTGCATTAACTTAAATCATTTTATCTGTGCTGTTCAGTAGTCTAGTTGAAATAGCAGGAAAATCTTCACCTATAAAATGCACTAATTCACAAAATATTAAAGCCAGAACTTGGAGTTCTGGAAAGCGAGTTGGATGTTTGTAATTCTGTTTTATTTCAGGTGCTATGGCACAAAATGCCCAAACAGCTAATGGTGTTCTAGAACAGAATTGATTGTTAGGATAAACACAAATCTTCAGAAACAATGTAATCTTCAGTACAGAGTTTCCGAACTGATTTCATTAGTTTGTGTTGTTAGCATTTCAGCCAGAATTAGTTAAAACTCTTGATATGTGTGTGTATATATATATATATTTCTGGGTTTACTTTGACCTCTTTTATGCTCATTGAAAGGAACTGCTCATCAAGCCCTTCTACTGCTTTAAACATAGCTAAATTAATGCTTTATAAAATCGCAGGGAAGTCTTGTTTTGTGGCTGTAGCTTTGAGAACTGTTAGCCTTTTGTATTATTCTGGTTATATTTTAATAAATGGTCTTAATAATACTCCTCTTCTAGCTAGTGTGCTTTGGCTGTGCGAGAGAACAGCCATGGGATTCTTAGCTAGATAATAAAATGGGACCCCAGCCTCTGTTGTCTGGATGTGAAAATGAAAGAGATAGAAGTGGATGTTCAGTGTTTGATTTTTTTTTTTTTTCCTAACAGATCTCTCCACTGAAATTACATGTCTAGATAATGTAAAGATTGTAGGGTTATACCAGAAAATACTGTTATAAAGCCATATGAAGATCTCAAATTACATCATCATGTGAATTTGTGATGTTAGCCTTTTGAATGTTACAACAAATTCTAGTTAGTTACTTTTAGATTTTGTCATACTGGACAATACGTTCCAGAAAGCAGATGAACACTGTAGCCCTCTGGAGCTTGTTTTGAATTTTAAAAAGCCAACAGCAAGAAAATTTTTTCAGTACCTTAGCTTTAAAATTTCTGTTACCACTTTGTCTTTTTTTTTTCTGTCAAGGCGAGGGGAGAAAACCTTAAATACTTAAAGGAGGAACTCTATTAAAAAATTAGACAAGCTGTTTCCTTTTAAAGCAGATTTTGAAAAAGTGAATCAGATCTGTAACAAGAAGCTTGTTTCAGCTTTCACTGCATAATGGGCAGCTTCTCAGTAAAACTTGTTTAGCAGTACAGATGTTTTCATTTCTGTGGGCTGTTACCTTTCTGTGCACAGTATTGTGATGATGATGTGCTTAAAAGTAAAGATCACTGAGTACATAAGTTCCATTAGTAGATTAAAGAAGAGGGAGTGATGTTAATTTCACTGATAAGTATTCTCTTTCTGGCAGTTAATCAACTTTGAAACTGATGGCTTTAATCTGAGATTGGTACTGGAGCTTGTACATCCTAAAATCCAAGCCTCTACACTCCTGTAAATCTGAACTTTCTGCCCAGAACTCTTGATATTACATGTTTGTTTTCTATCAGGGCATATTACTGTATTGCAGAAGATGCTTTAGCAGACCTGCTTAGTCCTAAAGCTAGAAAGTTTCTGTTCCTTTGTCCTCAAATGTTTCCTCAAAGTACCTAAATTGTAGATGAATTTTGTTTAAATGTAGAATGTACTTAGTACAGCTGAAATGAGACCCTTTACTTAAGTTTGTAAATGTAAGTTTATGGATGAAGTTTGGAAATCAGTTCCTTAGCTGCTTACGTAGAAAGTAAAATCAAGCATAAAACTGTTCAGGAGCTCTGCTGTTGTATTTGGACATCTAACCTGAGTGGGTTTCTGTGTGGTAGTAATGAGCTTTTGTTTGCAGCAGCACAAATCATTTTATTGATACTGTATCACATCTTATATCTAAAACTCTTTCCTTGTTTTGTTGTTTTGTTTTGTTTTTCTTTCCTAGGCTGAACACAAGGCCAGTGTTTGGAGGTATAAGATCTCGCATTGGGATACAGCAAAATCTTCTAAATAGGTCATCACCAGCTGTCAGCTTCCAGCGGACATTTGATGCCCGTCAGAAGATAGGACTCACTGATGCCCGACACAAACTGGGGGTTAAAGATGCCCGTGAAAAACTGGTTCAAAAGGACGCTCGGTTCAAGATCAAAGGGAAGGTGCAGGATGCTCGAGAGATGTTGAATTCCCGTAAGCAGCAAAGTGTTGCTGCTGAAAAGGTGACCAAAGTGGTGGATGCCAGAGAGAAGATCAGCTTAAAAAGGAGTGCTCCAGCTGCTATCAGCCCAACTATGGGGACAGTAAATCCAGCCATGAAAATCACCAAAACTATCCAAGTAGGTCAAGCAAGCCACCTCTGATCCCCTCAGTTATTCCACAGCAGTCCAATAGAAATGATAATGCAAGAATATGTTGATGTGTTTACAATAGAAGTGATACAGTTCAGTCCAGCCTGTATGTAGAGTGGGATTTTGAGCCTTTTGGGTGTCCTTGCAGCTGCTTGAGGATTTTTGTAGAATCTTAGCTTTCATTTAAAATTCTACTTGAATTTGGAGCCCTATAGAAGCTGAAGCAGCACTCCTGTCATCATCAAAGTGGTTGTCTTGAATGGTTAAGTAATCTCTTTCCCACTTAAATGGAAAAAAAGGAAGAAAACCAGTATGCCTTTTCTTTGTCATTCTTATACCACCCCTCTTTGCAAGTCTGATGTGGTGGTTCTTTCTGTCTAGATAACTGGTTTATCCTAGCTGTGAGATGACAGCTTGGAATATACAGCTCTATTTGTATGTAAGAATATCTAAAATTCAGTGACCTCTTCTGCAGTTTCCACTTGTCTGGATTTTGGGAAAACTGCCTTCCAGGGAGCTGTCTGCTTACATGACGCATTCCTGTTGAGGCTCAGGATTTATTTTGGTTGTAATATAATCAGTCAGTCACCCTAACCTGCTGATTTCCTTTTGACAATTTTTTAATTTCACTTTGCTGTGTATTTGGTAACTTGACTATTAGCAAACCTCTCTGAGAAACAGCTGTGCTGAACTATGTGTGTGTCAGGTATAGTGGGTAGAGTCAGAAGCTTCCAGACTGTCAGGATTGTTGTTTGAGGAGTGGTTTTGTTCCTCACCTGTACAAGCATGTAACTGAAGTTCCTAGACTATGTCTTTAATTTTCTTCCTCCTGAAGATCAACAGTGTGCTTACATGTACCCAGAAAATCTCCTCATCAGTTTGAAAACCAAGATGCATTTGCCCTCTGTTCAGCTGTGGGCATTGCTTAAGAGTATCAAACATATTTATTTTGTAAATTAGCCTTGGAAATTTCCCATTATTCTGCAGGTTTATTTCTAGGGTGACACAAGAAAGGGCTCTTGTGGCAGTAAGAAGTGCTAATCACAGAGCAATAGAGCAGTCTGTTCGATATTCTTTAATTAGTGGGCTAATTAGTACTCATGCTGTCTTTATAAGCCAAATCACCACCATGAGCCATCTGAACATTTTCTACAAAGTTTCTAGGAGTTAAAATAGTTTCTAGAGGCCTGGTACGATATGGGGTTTTGTTTTTGTTGTTGTTGGGGTTTTTTTATGACTTGGTTTGACCTATAGTACTTTCTGTTTGTTAGACAACACAGTGCAAGAAAAAAATACTGTAGAATACAGTGGTGATTAAGACCACAGACAAAACTGTGTGCATGTGCAATTATCTATTTTTTTAAGATTTATACCAGAATTCCAAATTGCCCGTGACCCTCCTCTCTTCCCAAATATGGGAATAGAATCAAACTGAACTATCTTGATCTGAGATGCAGCACACAGCTTTAGTGGTCTTGTTTCTCCTAAAGGAAGAAAAATAGTGAAGTCTTTGAAATGCAAAGAATGTCTGTAGCTCTGCTGGTGTTTCTGTAAGATAGGTACCCTTGTTTCTGAATTGATTAGCAAATTGAAACATGAAGGTTCTGTGGTGTAAGTTACAGTCTAGCAGAAATGCAGATCTGAAGATTTTACTGCCTACGTGGAATACTTTTGTAAGAAGACCTATTCTTCTCTATAATGGATAGCTTCCAGCTTTTTCAAAAACCAAATGGGCATTTTTGAGGGAGTTACTGCTTGATTTCAGTTCCTGATTAGCACAGCTATGTTCCTTGACTACTACTGTTGTGGATTCCCTGTTTCACGGGATAACAAGCTGCAGAAGGGTCAGGTACGCTGTCCTGTGCATCAGTTTATTCCACTACCATTTATTGCAGCTCTAATGTGAAGGGACAGTATATTCTTTGAAGGGGAACTGAACTGAATTGTCTTATATCCCAACTTGAGTTTGTTGGATATGGGTATCTTTGGTTCCCTGTAGCATGAAAGAGGAGAAGCTTACTTACTGATTTACCCTATTCATGGTTTTATATTGTTGGAGATGTAGATCCAGTCAGTACTGTCAGGGCTGGAGTTTAGTCCCCTTCACACTAATCTTGGACTAAAACTCGGGTAATTTGAATTGGTTTCTCTGTGTGGCCTTAGGTTTTAAATTCTTTGATTAAGTGAAGCCATCTCGTATTATATATGTAACATGAAATGTAGATTGTTACTTAATAGCATATTGTGGTAAGATGTTTCAAGAGCAGGAGAGTGAGTTTCATTTAAGTGGTCTCAGGGTGTCAACTGACAGCTGGATCTTCTGACCTGGGGACTGCAGAGTCAATGCTTTGGTTCTTTCTCTCTAACTGCAGCAGAAGGCTCCAGTTCCTGGACAATCTAATCCAGCAGGAATGAGGATCAATGTGGTGAACAACCATACACACAAACAGGTGCGTGTCTGCACTGTGCTCTTTGTTACCTTTTGAGGGGTGGGGAGGGGGCGGATAGGAAGGTAGCCATAAACACTGACAGGTGCAAAGAAAATTTTAAGTAGGAAGGAAACGTGTTTGGAAGTTCTCTAGCAGCTTAGCTCCCTATTATTGCATGGTTAAGATACTTTCATGGTAATTGAGGTTTTCATTTAGTCTGATTAATCTTGATTCCTTGTGTATTATATGACCAGGAAGTAGGTATTCCTGGGTTTTATCTGTACGCACTGATTGTTTTTTCTCCTAGACACTGTGACCTTTAGCTCTGATGTCTTTTTGTAAATTCTCAGTGACACCACATCAGATCAAGTTGTTGGTTGTTTTGATTCACCATTCTACCAGTCTCTTCAGAGTATGGATATGATTGTATGTGGTGCTATGTTCTGCAGTGAGGTGGGAGAGGATATAACTTGCCTGTGAAATCCTGGCTGTGGGGCCCTGCTGGAAACCTGATAATGAATGATGTTAACTGGTATTCTGATGTACTTTCAAAGTTGCCGTATCCCTTATCAAGCAGACTTTGAGGAAGATCCTAAAATTTGTGCTGTCTCTTCTCGGATCAGTTTTAAAGGCCTTTGTCACACCTCCAAGCTTTGTCACAGCCACCTTACTACCATGGGTGCTTTCCGAGAGGATTTGCATGTTTTTATTACTTTATTTTGGTTTTGTGTTCACAAAAATTTCTACATGAAATATTAGAAAACTGACTTTCACAATATCATGTCCTGGATTTTTTTTTTTTGGCATCTATTATGGTAACTATCTGTGTGTATTACCTCTACATGGGCCTGCTGTCCTCCCCTTTCTCAGATGCTGTCACTTAAAGAAGTGTCTTCATTATTCAAACCTCATTACAATAAGCCTTGAATCCATTTCATTTATCTCAAATTTAAGTCCATTGACCTGATGGGTACTGTTTTTTGTGTTTGGTTTTATTGGGTTTTTTCTGCACAATTCTCCTCAGTTCTACCATTCCTTTTGGGGTTTTTTTCCCCCTTCATAGCGTTTCTGTGACTGGAACAACTTTCCTGTGTGTAAACTAGAATCTTGCTGACTGAAAACCCACTTACTTTGCAAGCTCTCGTTACAAATCCTTCCATTTTTCTTTCTCTTTCTAATGAATTAATGGGAAAAGGGTTTGGGTGGTAAGATCTTATGTTTTGGGCAGTGACATTTGCATATAGACTTTTTCTTAACATTTTTTAGTTTCTGAAGAAGTATTTGTGTAGGAGCTTGCTTCAGTATTTTAAGGTTAGTCTATGAGCATTAAGTTGAACTGGGAAATTAGTTATTCATTCAGTAAACCTTCTGTCAGGCACTAGACATCCCTGCACAAGATATGTGCTGTGCTGAGGAAAGCAGGCTATTAAAAAAGTTTGGTTCAGGTGTATTTGGCAGGCATCTGCTTAATTAAAAAAAAAGTCAACATTAAAGGTAGCAGGGTGCTAAAAAGTTAAGACAGTGAGGTTTTATTCCATTAATATTGTTTCATTAGTCTTGATGAGGTCTAGGGATTGGAGAAATCTATATGTTGTTTCACTACACCTGGGGAAACAGCTTTACTGTGGCATTTCTGGAGAAGTTGCATAGTTTTTACATCAATGTTTTGAAATGGACTGGGTGTATCTTAAGCTCTGTGTCCCCCAGCTGCAAGGACAGATGTCAAGTCCAGTGTAGTCATGTTCGTTACCTGAAGAAGACTGGAGAAAACTATTTAATTTGGATGTCTAGATTAAATCTACCTGTCTGTAAACCATTACCTTACTTCTCTTCAGGGTTTGTATGACATGGAAGATGATGATGAAAGTGTCTCTCCCGTTAGTAGCAAACAGATGAAAATCACCACCACAAACAGTTTCCTGCACAATGCGGTAAGGGATTATCTGAACAGTCCCCAACATGTCATGCTCACATTGGGTGGACACACAGGCTGCAGCTTTACAGGGCTTATGTTCTTTTAAAGTTTGTAAATGATGCTTTCTCCTGAAACGTTTGCTCTCCACCCCACCCCTCCCTTCATGCCAATGCTTCTAGTGTTGTTTTTGGGATAGAGTTCTTTTCAGCTGTGATTTTTATAGGCCTTTTGCAGTCAGAACATGTGCTTTCTCCCTTGCTGGCAGGTTGCTGCATGTTAGATCTTGGCTGTCTTCTTGCTGGGGAAGTGCTTTGAAACAATCTTCTTGTTGTTTGAGCAAGCAAGCCAGGGAAGCTTTCCACTGCTTCTAGAGACTGATTATCAAGGCAGGAAATATCTTGCCATGCAAAATCTTAGGTGGCAGCATGTTTGGGCATACTGATGCTCTGGAGAAGACGGATTTTCAACCCAGACAAATGCAAGGTTGTGCTCTTGGGGTGGGATAACCCTCTGCAACTTAGGATGTGAACTAACTGGTTAGAAAGAGGCTTGGTAGGAAAGAGCCTGGGGGTCCTGTTGAGTGCTATACTAAGAATGACTTAGTGCATCTTTCCAGCAATGAAGGCTGACTGTAAATTGTATATTTTTAAGATCATAGCTGGCAAATCAATGAAGGTAATGGTTGCTGTCTGTTTGGCATTTTGAAAATGCACCTGGAGTTTTGTGCCTATTTTGGGGCTCTGTGACACAAGAAAAGTACTGACAGACTGGAACCAGTGCAACAAAGTGGTCAGATGACTGCAGCATACCATGTGTGAGGAGAAAGCAGTGTCTCTTAAGGCTGAGAGGAGAAGGCTGTAGAGAGATCAGTCCACTCTCACTGCCTGTTAGGTGGTCAAAGAAAAGGCAAAACCTGGGTCTGTTTCAGGAGTGAAGATGATGATGAGCCAACAAATGTCTTGTAGCAAAATAAATTGTAGTTGGATATTGGAGGGAGGTGTTGTGCAGTTCTCAGAGTTCTCTCTCTCTACTGATCAGCATCTGCGCAGGAACCCAGAGAGGTTGTGAAATCACCATTCTCAGATATTCAGAATTTAACTGGATACGGCCCTGAGCCAACCTGATGTCTTTAAAGTTAGCCCCATTTCAGAAATGGGGATTGGACAAAGGTTTGCCCTAAATTATTCTGAAAGAGAAAGCAAACTCGTGGTTTTTTTGGTCACACAGGCAGTCTAGTGCAATGATTATCCCATGTTTTCTTTCCTGTGTAGGTACTCAATATAGAGCTGATGGCCATTTGTGATCCTTAAAAACAGCTTTATGTTTTGGGGTTATTTTTTCAGGAGTAAGCATGTTATCTGCAGTGTTCACAGCAGCTACCACGTACAGTCTTTAGTCTGGCTTTAAACATGGGTAGTTCCAACTAGAAAGGTTACACTCCATGTCTTTTGTGTGTCTTACCTCAATGTTTTCTGAAGAAGTATTGCTGTTTGTTCTAGGGAAACTCAGTCAGTGTTAATGAACAATCTTTGTGAACACTTTGTAAAGTACTTAAAAAATCTTTGTCTAAAAGGAGCTTTTCAAAATCAAATCATACTAGTTAAGTTCATTTAAGAAGGATATGAAACTAAGAAGTGATCATTAGTGAGGGGAGCGCTCTTTTGCGATAAACATAAAAAGAGATGTTTATGCCCAGAAACTTTACTTGATTTCTGCCTCAGAGCTGAAAGTCTCCAGCACCGTAGTGTATTTGACATCAGTAAGGGATGTGCAGCTGCACACACTAGTGCATGCTGGTAATGCTCTTCTGTTGGTGCTTGAAAAAGGATGACTTTTATAGTCTGCAGCTCTCAGAAATACTTTGCTTTTCCTTTCTATAGACTGGACTGAGTGGCAATAAATTCTCTCTGTCCAAGACTGTTCCCCTGACTAAAGTGGTCCAGAATGATACGTACACAGCTCCACCTGCACCACCTCCTCCCATGCGGACAAAGGCCTTGACAAACATGTCCCGGACTTTAGTGACAAAGGAGGAGCCTCCAAAAGAACCGACACCTGTTGAGGTGAGCTCAGGGAAGTGGGAGATGCTCTTTATAGAAGTCTCTGAAACATCTGAAACTTTCTGTGCATCAGTCATGTGAGCCTGCCTTCCACCATTATTTCTGGAACTCCATCAAGCTTATTCTGATAACTGCAGCCCATGTCCCAGGAATTTTAAACCTGTCTAAACAGTCTTTTCTTAAGAGTTTGAGAGACTGGGAAATCTCAGATAGTGCATCTTGCTTCTCTCAACATTTTTCTCTAGTGTGCAAGCATATGGTCCTGAAGGAATATGTGTTCTAAGGAGATGGCATTTGTTGTTTGGATGCTCCTTGCTGGCTACCATGTCCCTAGGAATAGTGTTTTAACACTACTAGATGCATTGTCTTCTGTCCCCTCCTGTTAGCGAGGAGAAAAACAGGATTCTGCCAAATACAGCTTCTTGCTGTACACAAGACCCCTCAGGCTATTTGTAGACAACCTGCCTGGAATTGTTTTGCCAAACTGCCTGATGTTGGGTGCAGGTAACCCACCAGGTATTCTCAGGCATGTTGGGTTCAGTATACTTTTGAGGGGCTGGAGAAACATTTTGGGGTTTGCTGGCTGATGTAGATTGCAGCAGAGATGTGCTTAAAAGTGTGGGCACAACCAGAGAGTACTGTGTACATATGCAGATAAAGTTAGTGTTATACTTGGGAATGAAAGAGAAAAAATATAGTGTGGAAAAGGAGCTCCTTTTCACCACCAGATGAGCGGGGCTTTTGTAAGCAATCGGACTTCCCATTTCTAGCTGTAGCTCTCCTGTGTGTTTGTGTGCGTGTAGAGACTTCCCCACACGTCCCTTTAGTGACTTTTTTTTTTAATGCTTTTTCTGCTGCTGCTGTCTTGCCCACTGCATTTCTGACCTTTTTCTTACATGATAAATTTGTTTGTTTTGGCAGCTGGCATTTAGTCCTTTGGAAGGCACAAAGATGACTGTAAACAATCTGCATCCTCGAGTCACAGAGGAAGACATTGTCGTGAGTGTTGCTTACTGCCAAACTGTGGATGAGTGATGTTTCCTTCCTTTATCCTACCTCTCTTGATAAATGGGCTGATCTGTGCTGAATGCAATGAAGAGGGAGGGATGTGGGTTTGTTGTCTTGCAAGCAGAGTCATTTACCCAGTGTGCAATATGCTGATTTACATCATATTTACACATCTACATGTATGTAGTTCATGTTTGTGCAAAGATGGGTGCTAGGTGGTAATTCCACCAAGCCAGCACATCGCACAAAGTACAAAGTATTTATTGTGTTCCACGATTAGTAAAAATACATTTAAATTTACACTCATTAGAAGATGGGACAAAATCTCATTTCTAGGATGTATTGAGAAACCCGACATCACTTAGAGTTTGTGCCAAGTGATGCTTGGTGTTTTCCTTGAACTTATGCCCCCATCTAAATTATCTAGATGCTTCCATTCTCAGCAGGCTGGGAACAAGCCTTGTTTTCATGTGTGACAAATGGTATGGAGTACTGGCCTTGAACTTTTATACTTGTGCAACCTGTATTACTAATGATAGAATCAAGAATGTTTGGGGTTGGAAGGGACCTTTAAAGGTCATCTAGCCCAACCTCCCTACAGCAAGCAGGGACATTTTTAACTAGATCAGATTGTTCAGTATTAATGCCAAAACAAACGCTGTATGACAAGTGTCAAGATTCTGCCACTTGTTTACTAAGCAGGATGGGTGGTACAATTATGAACCTAAACCTTTCTCATTTGGTGTCTTTGGTTGAAGTGGTACTTTTGATGTGACCATGGTCATGACTGTCTGCCCTCAGGAGTTATTCTGTGTGTGCGGTGCTCTGAAGAGAGCCCGGCTGGTGCACCCTGGAGTGGCTGAGGTAGTATTTGTGAAGAAAGAAGATGCCATCACAGCATATAAGAAATACAACAACAGGTGCTTGGATGGTAAGTTTGAGGCCAGAGTTTCATTTAGGGAGAGAAATCAAAAAGGACTATGCCTCCTTTGATGGGGGGGAATTTCAGATGTTCATATGCTACCAAGAGAGAGGAAATTCCAGAAAATCAGTTCAAGAGCTAGACAGTGTAATGTGCTCCTATGTAACGAGCTGAATATATGCACAGTTTAAATGAAATTAAAACATACACACACACAAACCACAAAAAAACCACCACACATAAAAAACTTCACCCCAAAACAAAAAAAAAAAAAACCTGTTTTCTTAGAAAGAATACTCAAAGCTATAGGCAGGGTCCTGATAAGTCCACTGGTCTAAATTCCAGATTAATTTTTAGTTGTTGTTTTCTAGTCGAGTGCTGAGAGGTCCTTAGGAAGTCTTTACCTGTGTATGGAATAGCTGTTTGCAAAGCACAAGTAAAATTAATGTTTGCAAAAGACTCAAGGTGTAGTCATTTTGAATTGTACTTGTAAAACAGTATCAAATTCTTTACAAACTTTGAACAATTTGATTTTTAATCTGGATCCACCTGAAGTGTTAAGGACTGTAATTAGCTGTTAATTTTTAGATGGATATAGATGTTTTTTCTTTCTCTAGATGAGTGTTACAAATAGATGAGGAGCAGACAGCTCAGAACGGGAGGTTCTCTTGTGTCTCTGCTAAGGGTTTTATACATATATGTAACTTCTTAATTAGTGTGTTTCTTCATATTTTACTGATTCTTTCAGTGGCTCTTCTGTTGCTATCATGTTGCAATGAAATTATATCAGCTGTTCTTTCTGTGTTTCCCCAGCATATGGAATTCTGTTGTTTGCACTGTTGTGTGGTATTTCCTGACCACATTTCTGATAGAACTTCTTTTATTGTGTATTTGTTCAGGTCAACCAATGAAATGCAATCTTCATATGAATGGGAATGTCATCACCTCAGACCAGCCTATATTGCTGTAAGTGTCCTTTGGGTGAGAGGAAGAACCAAACACATTTGTAGGTTATGTTCCGAGGAGACCTGGAGGGGAGGGAAGCTGTTGGCAAATAGTTGTCCCATTAATATTTTCCTTGTCTTCCTCTCTGTGGCACTTTGAGCTGACTCCATAGCTTGACTCCATAGTGTTCTAAGCCCCTGAGGTTCAAAATGAGTTAGCGAGGAAGTTTTCTTGTGAGGAAAGCGTATTTAAAACCTTTATCTCTAATATTGGTAAGGGAGAAACACCAGTAACATTAATACAGACATACTGTTATATTTTATTTCATAATGAGTGGTTAAATACTGTCTTTTTTTTTTTTTTTTTCCCCCCCTTCCTTCAATCCTCCAGCCGACTGAGTGATACCCCTTCAGTGAAGAAGGAAGGGGAACCACGGCGGTCGAGTGCAAGCGCCTCCTCAAATCCCCCAGCTGAAGTGGATCCTGACACTATCTTGAAGGCACTCTTCAAATCCTCAGGGGTCTCTGCCTCTGTGCAGCCCACAGAATTCAAAATCAAACTCTGAGAAGGGGGAGCAAGCAGTGGACTGGAAAACTCATTTAAGTTGGGGAATGAGGAAAAATGCAGGAGTGCAGATGTTATTTGTACTTGCCTGCCTTTAAATTTTTTGTTTTCTATGATCGCTACCTTACTGTACAGTAGTGTTTCCTCTTGTGTGTGTACTTTCTGTTTTCATAGTTGGGAGTTTTCTTCCATGATTTTTTCTTTTCCAAAAGAATAACCTCCCCCTTCTGCCAGTTACATATTACCAAGCATACACCATGTAACTCCCTCCTTTACTCCAAAGCCCCTAGTGGCCATTAAAAGTGCACATAGACTTTGAGAGGAGGAGTGGTCATCTCCTTCTCTTTTCTTCTGACTGACCTTTAACTAAAAAGTGCATCCCCTTGCTTATCAACAGTCAAGAACACCACATTGTTTCTGCGAATTGCCTCACTGGGCTCATTGTGAGGTGTGGCTCCGTACAGGAAGCACCATCTTTCATCTTTGACTTGTATGCATTTAGCAGCACATTCTGCTCAGCAGCTGCAAGATGGAGAAGTGCAAAAACCTGAGCTTCCCGCTGTGTATAGCGGCCAGTGGAGGCAACAGGCAGAAAGGACGTGTACTAGTGCACCACCCGTTGTGCTGTCGGAGAGATGCTTCCGCTCTGGTAGTGCAGAGAGGTAGAGGAGGGTGGAAAAGACTCCGACATGTACCATGAATATATTAGCACTGTAGGGTCAGTCTCTGTTTCTCTCTCTGGACTGAAAAATAATCAGTCTTGCGCCCAGAGCTAGAGGAAATCCAAGGGTTTCACTCCCATTAGACTGTTGCATCCTCCTGATGCAGGATGTAATTTCTTTTTTTCTTCCAACTTACCCAATCTATAAAAGGAAGTAGGTTGGGGCCTTTTTCAGACGTTAATACATAGGGAGCAGTTGTGTCTTACACCTGAGAACTCACTTTTGAGCGGTGTCATTTGGGCAATATTGGGCTGCCGCGCAGGCGTGCCGCTCACATGCATGGGCTTGGAAGGTGATTGCTGCACTTCATGGCTTCTGGGAGAGGTTTTGGAGAGGAGAGCAGTTGACATTCTGTAAGGAAGAGAGAAGTCTTAAGTCCCATGCAGAGCAGCAAGGATGTACTTTTGGCCAGTAAGCGTCTGTGAGGAGCCACAGGCCACTAGGTGGCACTTCCAATACTTCCCTTGTTAGTACAGCCTTACTGCCATGGATGTTTGAAGTCCCAGTAGCTCAGTTCATTTGTATTTGTTCAAGTGTGTTATGAGAGAGGAAAGCTCAGAGTCACTTCCAGTATCTGGTTGGGGTTTGAACTTGATCCTTCTAGCTAGGAGACTAATCTAATCCTTTCTGTTCAGCTCTGCTGAACGTCAGTGAACTCTGTAACTGGTGTAGGTCCAAATTCCATTTCTTGGTCAGCCCTATGTTTCTTTTGCTTTCTTATTCTGTATTAACTCTTTGCTCTATCTAGCTTGTGCAGACCATTCCTCTATCTCGCCATTTCCCTTTTAGCCATGGAAATAACTGAGGACTTGGCAGGACTTGTTTTTCCAGAATATTTGCTTTGTTTTGGAAACCAACAATGCCATTACTGGTAGGGTACTTCATGTGAACAGCAGGTTTGCTGGGGAGGGGACCGAAGACAGCTATTGTTCTCCTTTTTTAGATTGCCCATCGAACACCTGTGTTTTATTAAAAAAAAATTAAAAATGGGGGGAGGGAGAGGAAACATTAGGGGTTGGAGAAGATAATGTATTATCTGTTTCTGAATAAACGTTTGTTATACAGAGTGGATTCTAAGCCTTTTTAGATGCTATGAAGCAGCTAAAGATAGGTGGAGTTGTTCCAGCATTGACTAGAGTATGCTTTTAGAATAACTTAAACTTCAAAACTGATGATGTGATGAAAAGCAAGAGGAGTATATGGATGAGAGAATTGATACCCATAAGGCTTTTAATCTGGATCATCAAAATTAATAGCTGATTCTTGCTACTAAGTGAGAGCAATTTGCATCCCCACCTAGTTTCAGTTATCACAGAAAAGAAAAAGAATGGCCTTTGTCATTTGCAGCCTCATAACTTTAATTTTATATTAAAAACATAGCTGTGAAATCAGGGTACCTGTTTTAAGCAGGGTACTTTCATTACCAGCTAGATAAAAAGCTGTGGAAATGTGATGTATTTTGAGTACGGCATATCTTGTGTCTTTTGAAAGAACAAGGAGAATCAAGCCTTTTTTAAATTATTATTTAATTGATAGATTGACATCCACACCAAAAGCCACACAGCAAGATGCACTTTAACTTGCTGTTAAATGATGCATTGTGTTAGGTTATCTGTGTTAATGTCATCACAATTTCTCATACTTGCTGCTCTGGCCTCTAGCTCTGTGATCTATGGCAGTTTTTTGGTTTTGTTTTTGTTTTGGTTTTTTTTAATAAGCTAAGTCAATAATTATCTAAATGCCACTCTGTGACTTGTCTTACAGCAATGTCTTGGTGTGCATTGCTTTTCCTGTTACCAGTCAGCTCTCTGAAGTTATCTCAGTCTTCTGGCACATCATAGTGTGGCTTCTTTCGTTGGGCATGGAAAGAGGAGTAACCAATTATTCCTAGTCCTTTTCAAAGTAGTTCACCTTCAGCTCTCCAGTTTCTCCCGGCTGTCCTGCAATTGTCCTCCTCACCCTGTTTGTATTCCACTGACCACCTTCTGACCTCGTGCCTGTGGACATTTGCCCTCGTGCAGTATGGTTATATTTTTCAGTTGTGTTGTGTCTTTTGTTTGGTGGGGTTTTTTTTGGTTGGTTGGTTTGTTGGGGGGAGGGGTGTTTTGTTTTGTTTTTTTTTGTTGTTGTTGGTTTAGTTTTGTTTGGGTTTTTTCTGGGCTGTTTATAAACTTGTGTATGAAACAATGATTGCTTCAATATGGCTGGCCAGGCAGTAGGTAATTTGTCGTACTTTCTTCTTCCTTTACTCTTGCAAAAAACATGATTTCTAATATGCCACAATTTGCAACTCTGGTATATTCTCACTGGTTTTGCATTTACTGTTTGTTCTGGTAATGTTCATTCACTTGGCTGCTCCCCTGAGTCGAGTCTCCATGTCATTCTTGCTTTCACTGACCTTTTTCCACCTTGTACATGATGTCTTCCTTCGGTATCCTTATTTTTGAAGTGACTTCCATGCAGTCATACATGCAAGTTTCTCTGTAAAAGGCATTTTTTTCCCCTTTTCCCGATTAGTAAGAGGCTTTAAAATCGGTTGTGCTTAGAGTTGTCTTGGAATGTCTTTACATCTCTTTAAGATTTACTTGCTGATTCCATTGCCTCTCTAGGCCAGTGCCTGTGTTTTACACGGTGCGGGTCTTCACTTTCAGAAGCGTTACGCTGAAGGGTGACGCGCAGTATCCTACAGAGCGTCCTGTCTGATGCTCTGCCTGGAGACCGCTTTTTGCTGAACTCGCCTCTAGAGCGGCGGCGGCGCTGCGGGACCCGCCGCGGCCATTAGCGGCTCTGTGCCCTTGCGGGGAACTACACCTCCCGGCGGCCCCCGCGCCCTGCCGCTTCCCGCCGAGCTAAGATGGCGGCCCCCGAGGAGCGTGTGCTTGGAGCGGCGCCGCCGGGATACACGGGTGAGGTGGGAGCCGGGGCGGCGAGGAGGGACGGGGAGCGGGGCTGGTGCGGCAGGGGAGTCTTTAACCGGCGCGTCGCTCGCAGTTCTGGCGGTGAAGTTCGGAGAGCGGCAGCGCTCGCCCCACTACTTGTTGCTGAAGGAACACCAGGTGCGGGAAGGGGCTGGCACCGGTCACCCTCCTCGCCGTACCCTTTTCGTTCTCAACGTGCCCCCGTACTGCGGCCCGGTGAGTGTGGTTGGCGCCGGGCGCGTTGGCTGGAAACGTCTCACCCGCGGCGGGAGGGCTGAAGGCCGCGGGCGAGGCGGCCGGGCGTGCCTCGGGGAGGGGCTGGGGTCCTGCCGGCGTTGCTGGCGCTGCGTGGGGAGAGGACGCGCTCAAGTGTTCTGTGCCCCGTGTTCTCTCGCTCTCCGTGTCAAGGACTCTCTGTCCAGGCTGTTCACTCGCTGCGGGCATGTCCAGTCAGTGGAGATCCGTGAGAAGCCAGGCCCGGGAGAGAAAAAAGAAAAGCTGACGTCCAAATTCTTCAACCGCCAAACTGCAACGGTAAAGCTCGTAAAGGAGGGGGAATACCGGTGCTGTAGTGGTCAGAAAGAGGGCCGTTCAGTCTCAGCGGCATTTGGAATGTGAGATGTGTGAAACCATTTGGAGGGGTTGGGTAATCTGATTACATATTTAAATTTACCTTTTTTTTTTTGCTATCCTACAGTAACTTATGCTTTAATTTATTTATGTATTTATTTATAACTTGTACTGCAGCTCATTGCTGTGTCACCAGTTTTCCTGATGTATATGACTAGCTGAGGTTTCTTTTTCTTTTAGGGATTTCAGGTAGCATATGTGGTGTTCAGGAAACCGTATGGTGTTCAGGCGGCCAAGGCCCTGTCACAGGAAGGTCCCTTGCTGATATCAACAGAGAGTCACCCTGTGAAAACCGGCATTAGCAGTAAGTCATCCCTTGCTCTCTTCCTGCTGGCTAGTGCCAGGGAAGAGCGGTGCTCGTTTCTTGCTGAATCCTACCCTGTACATCCCAGATTAGTTCTCACCACTCCATGCGGAGCCAGGAAGCATCCTCCAGTGTTAATTGTCCTGGCTTTATTACTCATGAGGTAGCAGCAGTCTTCTTGTACTGGACATTGTAGTCTAGTACAGTGACCTTATGAGGGAACGAAGTCACTTGGTACAAGGGAAGGGCAATTTTTCCCATTATCTTTTCAGTATCACATAAATTCAGAGAAACTGGCTGTGTCTTGACCTCAGAATGGAATCCAGACTTAATAACAGGCACAAATGGCTGTTAAGATGACAGCACTTCAGATGTCACCCTTTGATACAAATGCAGACTTGAACGCTGCATCTCTTGGGCCCACTCTTGTTTGGGAAGGTTGTAATTTCATCCCATCACTTCCTGGCTGTGTCCTGGGCTGCAATTTGATTGAGCCGTGGTGGTGGGGAGGCTGAACAGGAATGGGAACAGTGTGTCCTTCCCTGGAGCAGTTCTCTCTTAAGGCTTGTCAAAGGCATCACACCGGGGCTTGCTGTTCTAACAGAAGCTACTGCTGACTTCTGCCCTCTCTGTCTCAGAGTGGATCGCCAGTTACGCAGCCTCGGTTGTGGATCCGGAGGAACTGAAGGCTGAGGTGGATGCCTACATGCAAGACTATGACAAAAAGGTTGCAGAGGTGAGGCTGGGCTGGGGAGGGAACCCAGCTAAACAGTTTGTTTGGGGAGAGAAGAGGAAGAGAGAGATCTCAGTGCTCCAGCCTCCAAGAGAGGAGGGAGAAAAGGGCAGAGGGAAACACACGGGTTATCCACGTAGTTTTACTCCCAGTTGCTGGTGGGCAGTCAGGTCCTAGTTTGGTCCACAACACCTGACCCTTGCACCCAGGGTTTACAGTAGGTATCTGCAAATAACTTAGGTCCTGGCTGGCATGCAGTGCTGTGACCAATTGAATGCCTGTGCCCTTGGTCCTGCATCTTCTTTCAAATCCTGTGTAGAAGCAGGAGCTGTAGTTTTGCATGTGTTTAAGGGGGACTGCAGGGAACACTGCATCGGGCTGACTGGCAGCCTGTCTGCACTGAGCTGCCTCAGCCTCCTGTCTTTACAGGAAGAAGCCAAAGCAGCCAAGGAGGATGGTGTCCCGGATGAGGAGGGCTGGGTGAAGGTGACACGAAAGGGCCGGAAACCCGGCCTGCCCCGGACAGAGGCTGCCAATCTGCGGGTGCTGGAGAAGGAGAAGCAGAAAAGGGCCCGCAAAGAGCTGCTCAACTTTTATGCCTGGCAGCATCGTGAAACCAAGAGAGAGCGTGAGTGTCCAAGTCTCCTCCTACCCCTCCCCCTGTGTCAAGCTGCAGCCCAAAGGGTGTCCTTTTTCCTTCAGTGGAGGCTGTGTCCCGCTGCAGGTGAACAGCTGGCTGGGTAGTTGTGCAAATGGCCTCGCCAGTTCTTGGAGGCCCATTGCTGCCACCTGTCCTAGCAAGGGCTGCTGGAATATTTTGTGGGCGGGTGCACGGGTCGTGGGTTTACAGTAGAGGTTTCTTCAGTTTGCAGAAAGGCAAGCATTGCAAGGGAAAAACAGCCAGTTTTGTCCCCAAGAGGGAGCTGCAGGACTGCCGAGAGGAATGGCCAGAGCTCCAGCTTGGCGCTCAGCCCAGGCACAAAAGGATCTGCTCCAGGAAGCATGTGTTTGTGGGTGTCAGGACAGCCCCTCCTGGTGTGTGGAAGTGAAACACCCGGGGAGAGGGAGATCTGCTGCTCCACTGTGACCTTTCCTCTCTATGCCTGTTTTAGACATTGCCCAGTTGAGGAAGAAGTTTGAGGAGGACAAGCAGAGAATCGCACTGATGCGAGCCCAGCGCAAGTTCCGGCCGTACTAAGCTGCACTGAACTACTCCTCAGATGTGCTTGCTGAAGAGGGCAGGAGAGATGCCTCTGAACACCATGTGTCAAAGGATTTCAAGGAATTGAGGCAGCTTTGGGTTGTCCCTCCACTTGGACCTGACATGGGACATCCTAGCAACTGCTACTGGTGGGGGAGTTTTCTTCACTCGCACCAGTGTCCTGTGTCCTGCTCTCCTGGCCATCCTTCAGCCCTGTGGCATCACTTAACCAGGGTGCTTGGGTCAAGGGGCTGAGGCACCTCCTGTGACAACCTGTATCTCCCTGCCACCCACAGCCCTCCTAAAGCTCAGCGAGAGCTGGTATTGACCTAGCACAGCCTTCACAGGGGCGGGAAATGTCTGAAGAACTGTAAATGAACTGCTGCTATGTGCCCAAAATGTGGGAATGCCTCTCACCCTTGGTCTGCTAGGGGGGACAGCTTCCTGTGGCAATAAAAGTGGTGGCTTGTATGATGGTGTTCCTTAGTGCCTCTTATCTGGGGGTAAGAAGAGGGAAGTGATCTTGGGAAAAACCCATCCAGGAAGTTCCCAGACCTGTTGTGACAAGGAAAGATTGGTGGTTTTGTACTGAGCCCTACCCCTTCCCTCAGTTTTTCGCTCCTAGGCAGCTCCCTCTCAGCCAGGCATCAAGGTGCCGTCTTCCAGCTGTGCGTGGACTTCTACAGCCATGTCTAGCCTGGGCTATGGAAACTCTTGATGTTCATCGTGCATCACAACAAGGTGAGATGGGAACCTGACTTTGGAGGAAGAAACCAGACTTCCCAAGGCCTGTTTCCACTTAACCCGTGACCAGCCCCCAGGAGGCAGGTAAGGATGGCGCCAGGCACATCGTGGGGCTATGCTTTTGTACTGCCCACATAACATCTGTGCAGCTTTGGACTCCATTATTGTTCACCCCAGTGCACTCTCTAATCAGAAAGAGGCTGCAACTCACCCCCTGCCAGGCTGCCTGCAGCTTCCATATGTGCATGACCAGGAATGCAGGGTGGAAATGCTGGTGAATTCCAGAGCTGGGTTAAAATGCATTTGCTCTCCCCTAGAAAACCCACAGCAAGTGCAGTTTCCATTGCATGGGAGAGAGTCGGGCCTGCCTGCTTCCTTTGGCTTTTTGCATCAATTTAAGGAGGAGGCAGATGATCCATCTATAGCAGACAGTGTATACAGATCACCACCTCCTAAAACTGGTGTTTCAGCTGCTTGGGTAAGAACCCCCAAAAAAAGGAGTTTCACTCTCCTATAGAGTCAAGAAGACAGAGTTATGGTGGGGAGATTTAATCTTTATTTAGAAAGACAGAAATAATTCTACCAACTTATCCATTATTATTAGTTCTCCCAGCTGCTTCAGCTAGAGGATTAGTTACTCATTCCCTTGGAGTTCATTAGAAGGGCCTTCCCTGCCCAGGTGAGCTCTTACTTAAGCTGATTTTTTAAGAAAAGCAGCAGTTTTCACAGAACAGAGAGACAGGCTCTGTGGGTCAGGCACCCATAGAAGTAAGCAGAGAAGCAGAACACTTTCTTGGTTTCTGAGTAGGTCTAATCTTGGGGGGAGGTGAAAAGAGCCACCTGTCTTGCAGCTCTAGAGCTGGTTCTGCTGCTCCAATAGGGGCTGCCTCTCTTCCTGCTCCATTTTGGGGTGCAAGTTAGGAGCAAGTCAAGGGGAGGCCACGCTGGGCCTCTCCCTGTTCTCACAGAGCTGGAAGTAGAGGAAGGATTCCTTTCCCTTTGGCTGAGATACTTTGCTCATCCCTCCTCCAGGGATCCCCTGGCAGACTTGCTCCCACCCTGCAGCGAGCTAAGTTTAGGAAAGAGTATCATGCAACTGATGAATGTGAAGTAGGAATGGTGACAATTCCTCCAGAGCCTGCTTTTTTTAGCTCCCTGTTTTCCTGGAATGCTGCAGCAATGAGCACTTCCTAGAGCCTGGCTCTGGTGTTCTGTGCTGTCAGGAAGTTGCTGATGATCCCAGACACTACCTCAGGCTCGTTGAGGTGCACAAAATGACTCCCAGGCACCTCTACCAGCTGGATGTGCTGGAAGGAAAGGACACAAGAATATGTGGATCCAGAAAGTGCTCTCTCAGTCCAGCTGGGCTGGCTGTGTGGTGCTTGTGGCAGATACAAGGATGGAGTTTGCTCTCACCTCTTTGAGGGTGGACTCTAATGCCTCCTGTAGGGCTTTCACAAAGTGATTTCTGCTCTGTAGCTTGTATGGTACTAAGAGTCCATCTTGTGCTCTGAAAATCAACAAGGGTCAGTACAGCACATAAGTGTGTTTCCCGTTTTCTTTGCTACTGTCCTGGGCAGAAGCGGTGTCCCCAAGACAGCTACTTGTAAACAGCAGGGGTCATATGTGGCAGTCAGGGGAGCACTGCACAGCTTGCCTAAGCAGCTATTTTCTACCCAGCTATCCATTTAAGACCTTGGGTGGCTGTTTAGTAGTTATCAGAGTGGAGACTGATTAAATACTGGGCCCCCAGGGCTGGCTCCTTAACTGGTCTGAGGACATTGTTCCCTGTCCCCACCCTGTCTTCTGCTTTTTCCTTCCATACAGTTTCTACATCTCCCCTTTGTCCCTCTTCCCCCCTCCCTGCTGCTGTTTTAAACAGGGTATGCCTTGCTTGGAGAGGTACCAGGGCTATCCTGGAGAAGCCAGCATTACACCTCCTGCATTGCTACGATAACACCAACTCCTACTATGCTGCATGTGATGGAACAAAGTGCCATCCCAGGCTCAAAGCCATGTACTCTATGACCTGGAAGATTTGTCCTCACCATGATGTTGCATTTCTGGACAAGTAGGAAAATCCTTAAGCTCATGCAATTTCAACAGAGCAGGGAAGCCAAAACTGCACCTTATTTCTCAGCTTCTAGCACTTCATTCCTCCCATTTCCTAGGTCTTTTAACATCAGCACACAGGCCAAGGGAGCCAGAGGCCCTGCACATCTTGCCCTCTGAGGAGATGAGAAAAATGCAGAGGAGGACTGGCAGAACCAGTTACCCATCCAGATGTTTTAACGCTTTATGGGGCTCCACATAAGCTACTGTCCACCACCCACAACCCTGCCCTGCACCAGGCACCCAGGGGAGAGCCTGCAGGAGCTGGATCATGCTGGGGGCTCTAGGACCAGCTGGAGGAAAGGTGGATGCTGCAGTGGCTTCACCTCTTTGCTCAGGCAAGGAGGTTTTGGGGTCTAGAGAAGGGGACAGGCTGTGTGGCTGTGAATGGGGGCAAGAGCCAAGCCTGGAGGAAAGCAGGTAGGAGTGGTGCTATGGTGAAGGGTCACATCTGTGCCAGGATGGCAATTTGATGTAGGGCTAAGGGACAGAAAGCTGTGGGACAGGAGCACGGGGATGACAGGACTGGCATTTCCTCAGCCACACACCAGGGAAGGCCAGCCTGAAAGCACAGCACCAGGCGAGCAGGAGGATGATCCAGCTGCTCTCCGCCTGCTCTAGGAACCTGCCCACCCCAGGGCAGTGTTGTGGAGCTGAGAAATGCTTCTCACACCTGAGGCTGTACTGTGCCCATTGGCCCAAAGGTCTGGGTGGCCACTATCAAGGAGGGGGTAGTAGATGACTACTCTCTAAGCTTCAATTCCCTCCTCCCAGGGCTCCAGGGAGGCAGCAAGAGTTGGTTTGGCTTGTGCCTCACTCACATAATGATGAGAACACGATCCTGGATCTTCTGCAGGAGCTTCACACACTGTTCCACTGTGAAGGACTCTCGACTCTGCTGCAGGTGTAAAAAGGAGAGTGGCAAAGGTTGGGGACAGCAGCTAGGGGTAGGGGGTGTCCTCAGCCCCTGCTGCATGAGTGGCTCTGAAGGCACAGTGGCTGTGGCCCCAAAGCTGCCATATGACAGGCAGCCAGGCTGCGCACAAGAGTAGCTGGCTCTGCAAAGTCTCCTTCTGTCCAGCTGCGTTTCAAGGCTGCCAACAACACTGCCTGCTGGGATGCAGCACATATGGGAATGATCTCATAGCAGAGAAAAGCTTCAAAAATCCTCTGACTGAAAAGGAGACATTACACTCCTCTGGCTTTCATACCCTGGCAGTAGCACAGGTAGAGGCTCTGCTTGCTCAAAAGTGGCACAAAGCTATCCAAATATCAAACATATGGACTCTGCGCTGGTCTCTCTCCCCTTCTTATAGGGGTGACCTGACAAAGAAGCCGACCAAAAAGCATCCATCCATCTGCCTCCTGAAAAGTTCTAACAGCAGGAAAAACAGGCCAGGAGGCCCTGGGGCAGAGGAACTGCTAAAAAAATCAGTAACATTTTTCAGTGACTCTGTAAGCAGAGTCAGTTACAGATCAAGTGCAGGTTCTTTTAACAGCAGTTTAAAAGAGATGTGGGGTTTAAGGAAGCCGAAAGTGAATGGCTGGGTGGAGGCAGGGCCTGGGCTCAGTGAGTGGGCCTCCACTTCTGAGTCTTCTGTAAGCTCAGGGCTCAGAAGCAGCAGGAGGCACATCAGAAGAGCAATGCTCACCGTACGGACTCTCATGTCTCTGTTATACACCAGTCCTGGAATGAAAAAACAAGGTTTTCATGTCTCAGAGGAGCAGGAGTTCCTCTGCTTCTCCTCACCTTTGGGGTCTGCCCAAGACTTTTTTGAGTCAGGAGGAATAGAATTCAGCTCTCTCCTTTTTCTGATTTCCTTTCTTTAGCCATTCTAAGGACTTGAGCACCAACCCCAGTTGCTAAGAACGGAGAGCTCTGCCTCTAGACTTATTTGATCCCATTCAGGTTGTGTAAACATGTACCTAGGGCACCCTGTACCCTGTGGAAGACAATGGCTGTGGGCACCACTCCCCCCACCCAGTTTTGGCCCAGCACTGTGGTGAGCCCTGTCTCCACGCAGCCCCTTACCAGCGGGTGTCTCAGTTGCTCCTCGCTGCAGTAGGATTGCCCCACCCTCTGCTGTCAGATGCCTGTTTGCTTCTAAGAGCCTGGGGGAGACATGGCAGAGAGATTGTTCTGTTGGAAAAGGGAGGAAGCGAAGCGAAATGGCATGACAAGGTGACAGCAAGCTCAGGCTGCCACAGAAAAGAGCAGGAAGAAGCAGCAGCAGCAGCTTCTGGCAGCAGAAGCAAAAGGTCTTGCTGAGATTCCAGAGGAGGACTTGAAGGGGGAATTGCAGGGACAGTTTCTCATTCGTGGAGCTGTAGCTCTGTCTGAGGTGATGGCAAGCAGCAGATGAATAGGACAGATGGGAACCCACCTCTGCAATGCTGCTTCGGGGCTCCATGCTTTGGGAGCTTGCTGCTTTGCTTCTAGACTCAGTAATCTGTCAATCACCAGCCGTTTTGATTTCAGCCATGCCTCAGTGTCCTGAAACAAAGAGAGGTGGGGAACAGGAGTAACCCCTCTCTTCTGAATCATTTTATGCCTTACCAGAGGGTAGAAGAGGGCATTTCACCCTTCAGCATCCCTCAGAACTGGTACCAGTTAAGGACATCATATTAACAATGCCCATTTCCATGGAAAAGGGAACAGCAATACTTAAAAAGGCAAGGCAGGAACAGAAAGCTAAGTGCTGCTGTAAAGAACTTATATTTTACCCTTGTAATTTTTTCTACCCTTTCCTGCCTCACTTTTGAGTTGATGACAACTGTCCAAAAGTACAAGGTAAGCCTGGTCTTTTTTTGTTTGTTTTTTTTTTCTTTCTGCCCCTGGGCTTCTGTCCCACTTGTGCCAACCAAAGCCCCAGCATCTGGTAGTAATGATGGCAGGTTGGGAATGTAGCTTTATGTCCTGCCAGGGGCAGAAAAAAACCCAGCAGTCTTGCACCCTGGTCCCCCAGTAAGCTGTTGGCAAAAAGACAACCTCAGCTGGTAGTTGCTTGGACAGAGGGTCCAGCTCCCTTTGTATAAGGCCATGGCACAGACAAGCAAATTTTGATGCCTAAGAGTCCCAACCAAGTTACCAAGTGTTGATGAAGGGCCACCCTAAGCAGGGACCTCAGTCAACATAAAACAGAAGAGATCTGTGCCTGTGTGACTTGTCAGGAACTGGTCACAGTGGTGCTTTTTATGAGGGAGCGAGGAAGGAAATCTATATTTTAAAAAGAGAAAAAAGACACATGAAGTCTAACCTCTGGAGCTAGCAGAAAGCCAAGATTTTCCAGCAGGATCAGCTTGTCCACCATCTCAGGATAAAGGAAACAGAACTGAGGAGAGATGAAACTGTATGAGAGAAAGGCTGAACATTCATCCTGCTACAGTGGAGAGGGGCTTAGGGAAGAGCTTCCTCTCCTAACATTGAAGTCCCACACCATCTGTCCCTTCATCCCTCTCCCAGTTGTCCCAGCTTCAAAAATCACAAACCCCATGAAGTAAGGATGCTTTACTCACCATTCCTGCCACAGACCCACCTGCAAAGGAGAGCAGGGTGCTCAGTTACACAGAGGACAACCCCCCAGTAACAAACTCCCTCACAGCAGATGCTGCCTTAGAAGTAGAAATGCACCTTGTACCAAAGGACAAAGCCCCAGCTGCAGAGCAGAGCTCTCCCAGCAGACACAGAGCAGGGCTATCTGCTAGCTGGACTCCCCATCCTGCATCAGCCCACTCTCCCTCTTGGGCAGCAAAGGACAAGTTACTAGTTAAAAAGCTATGCTGTGCAGGTCCTGTGAGCTGTGGCCAGAGCAGCCCCAGGGAGCAAAACTCAAGTCACGGCAAACTCAAATCATGTCCTAAGCACAAAGGGATAGAGCCTGAAGTTCAGTTCCCCTCAGCAAGCTCCACGACCAAGGAGCGCTCTGCTGTCCCCAGGCTTTGTAGCAACCAGGCAAGAAGGCCTGCTGTGAATTCTCCTGCCATAGACCACCCTCCTTTGCACATGACTGTTCCCACCTAGGGGTGGAGGAAAAGGCCCACAGCAAGAGTTACCACTGTTTGTACGACAGGCTCTTGAAAGCAGAGGCATTTCAAACACGGGCACGGATTTTTGAATCACTCCAGCAGGAACCTGGTACTTGACTTAATATAATAAATATTCCAAACTGGTTCCTAGCAGCATGTCTCGTAAATTAATTATCTACTTCTATTTCCATGAATTTCACAGCTTACAAGGACAAGAGCCACTTACCCATACTGTGACCCATCAGGGTGAACCGTCTCCACTGCAAGGCTAAGTGGCAACAGACAAAAACAGACAGTGCTGCATTAGAGACCAGAGCAGCAGCATCTTACTGCTTCTCCACCAACACAGGCCCCTTCTCTCAGGGGGGGCTTTTGCACTGCTTAATTTGCTTCCTAATCTAGAAATGAGGTGGCTAAGTAGGCCAGTTTTAAAGAAAAAGAGCATCCACAACCTCATTTCCTTGGTAGTTAAGTCACGCAGCTCTCAAGCTCACTCTGTATGGCAAACAAGTTACAGCAAATTCCCATTTGTTGCCAGACATGAGACTGGCAAGAAGCGAAAGAGCCCAACCGGACAGTATCTGCTGAGAGAGAGACCTTGACAGAGCATCCTGCTGCAGGGCATTCCACGAGAGCCAGGAGGAAACAGAGTCAGGTCTACTGCCTTGAGGAAAGTATGATTATTCCAAATGAAAGGTCTCTGCACCATTTAGCACATCAGGCTATTTTTAGGAGGCTTATGGGAAAATACTGCTTCATCAGTGCTGCCCATCTGAAATATACCTTACTGAAAGACGTGTTTTACCCTCTGGCACATCAAAAAACTTCTAGAGGCTCTTTGTATACTGAATGAGGGATGCAGAACTGCTCGTGCTACAACCTCCTACAAGATCTGCATACAGACGAGTGGTTAGATGAGGAGTTATTAGGAACCCAGGACAGTTTGGCTTTTCAGATTTCTTGGTATGATACTAACGCAAGCAGCAAACTGTCATCAGAGTGAACCAGAAGAGTCTCCAACTTACACCTAACACTGGTTAGAGGTCACTTGCTGCTTACAAAAAGTCACCCACCACTTCACCATTACTGCATTTTAGGCTTCCTAGGGCTCACAAACAGTGAGAAAGAGGGATGTTTATTCAGTCAATGGTCACAAAGCACCAGCTAACATCAGGCTGGGAAGCAGCAGAGGGAACTGAGCTCTCTGCTGGCAGTAAGTGATGCCTGCTGGTTCCAAGGTACAGGAGCAATAAAGCACTCCCTGCACAAACATCCCCTCAAGGGTCCCTTCAGCTACCCACCTGCTGCCACCCGGCGCACATCGCTCACGTAATCCAGAAAATGATAGGGAGAGCCTGCAGGCCGGTGGGATGACAAACCATGGCCAGAAAAGTCCATTGCCACATAATAGCAATCTGAAAGGGGAAGAGTATCAGACGTGCAGCCCTGCAATGCAACATGAACCATCCTGATGAGCCAGACCTACCTCTGGGGAGCAGTGGAATGAGCTTGTCAAAGGTGTTGGCATTGTCCAGCCAGCCATGCAAGCACAGCACAGGGTGTCCCTCTGAAGGTCCCCAGGCCTTGGCTGCCACGTGGCCCCAGGGCACAGGGAACTTCAACTCTGAGAACATGTCTAAATTAGAGTGCTCACGCGTGATGTCCCTGGAGAGGCAAGTGCTCAGAGTAGGTCCCTGGGATCTTGTTAATGGCCCAGAGCTCTGAAAAAAAATACTACTAGTCTTTAGTAACTCACTAGCCTCCCATGGTCTTAATTAGCAGCTTGCTGATTTATAGCTCCCCATTCAACATCCCAAGCTGCCATTCCTGCCTGCCTGTTCGGGGAATCATCCTCCCAGCACATACTAGCAATCCTCCTAGGAAGAAACAAGCTTTCCCTACACAGGAGGAGAAAGCCTCCTCTCCCCATCTCTACAGCAGCTACAACCTGACCAGAAGGTGCAGATCTGTCAAGAGGCAACCACACAGAATTTCCCCAGCTAGCTGCAGCCAGCCAGACACCTATCCTGGAACAGAAAGACAATTTCAGGAATAAGGCTGCAGCCTCCAGTAGTAGACTGTTACCACCTCCTCCTCTTTTCCCTTGGTGCTTCTCCTCTTTCACACCACCAGGCAGCACCTTTGAGAGAACGACTGGCTACATGCCACATGACAGGTCACTCCTGCCATCCTCCTGTGCATGCCTCAGGGCCAGGGACCCTGCATGAGATAGGATATGGGTCCACCACCTGCCAGACACATGGTTGACTTCATCACTGCCAATCTCCTTGGCAGTCACTGAGCTACACCTGACCCTTCCTCAACCCCAGGCTCCTGAGCAAACCTCCCAGAACTACCCAGCCTCTGGGGATCTTCCAGGGGTGGTCTGTGTATTTCCCTTTTACCCCAAGGCCCTTCAACCCCTGGGTCCCTGCATGGGCAGCCTGACTATCCCCAAGTCTCTCATGCCATATGCACTTCCCAGTGACTTGTCTGCCCACTTAAATAACCCTGAGACCCCACAACAACTAAATCATGCTACAGCAAGTCCCTCCTAGGCCCATACCTCTTGTAAGGGGTAAGGACAGAGGGGATGGGCTAAGAGGGGAGGCTGCTGTCACGGCACTGATACCACTTACAGGCCCCAGTGGTCCCAAACAGCTACACCTGCAGCCTCTTCTACATCATTCCCACCTGTCCATGAGCCTGTTTAAGCTCGGGCCAGAAACAGCCCCAGGAATGCTGCAGTAGCACTGGTCTTCAGAAGCAATGCCTTTGCCAGAGGCAGCATGGCCCTGCCCGCCGATCGCGGGACTGTGTCCGATTGCGGCTGCCCTCTCCGGGCCTGATGCTGACACCCATGGGCTGGCTTCCAGGTGTAACCATGGACTGGCCCCTTCCTCACAGACCTGCCTCAGACCTGTCAGAGCCTGGCTACCCTCCCCGGGCCCGCTCCTGGGCACAGGGGGGCTCTGGCCCTAGGCCTCCCCCTGCTCGTGGACGGAGGACGCCCCAGATGGGCAGGAAGGGCCGCTACACCCGGGCCTTCGCCTCAGGGTGCCTTGAGGCAGCCGATCCGGGCTCCGGGGAAGGGCTGCCAGGGGCCCGACCCCCGTCCGGCGCCGAGAGCGGCCCCCGGAACTCCTCGGCTTCTGGCGGCCGCCCCGGTCCCCGCGCCGCCCGCCCGCTGCTCCCCGGCTCCCTCCTACCCCTCTGTCCGGCCGCGACCGCAGAGCAAGGCCGCGGCGGCAGGCGGACGCAACCCGGCGTCTGGGCGGGCCTGGCCGGGCCGGCTGCACCGCCCTGCTCCCCGCCCTCCCGGGACGGCCCAGGTTTCCGCCTCTTGCCTCTCCCCCGGCCCGGGGGCCTGCCATCTTAGTCCCGTCTCATCGCCATACGGCTCCGGGGTCCTGAAGGGAAAGGGGTTGTAGGAGGGTGGGAGCACAACAGCGCGGCCTCCCCTGCCTGGGTATCGTTTCCCGGTTCCCCACCCTTGGCCCTACAGCAAGAGGCCATCCTGGCAAACACGACACTCTCCCTATTACAGCACCGCTCCTACTGGC
Organism: Megaceryle torquata; assembly: GCA_024611175.1. NCBI lineage: Eukaryota > Metazoa > Chordata > Aves > Coraciiformes > Cerylidae > Megaceryle > Megaceryle torquata. The sequence continues at coordinate 102,503 of JANIJG010012723.1, read as the reverse complement.
TTTCCTCCTGGCCTGCTTCCCCGCCAGTTACAGCCACCCAGCCTGCCCCCTTCTCCGAGCCCCGAAACCACGGCAGCTTCCACCTCCTCCAGCTGGTCCAAGAGCCCCTGGCCTGACCCAGCTCCTACAGGCTCTCTGTGCCCTGGGTGCCCAGGGCCAGGAGGAGCTGTGGGAGGCAGCTCATGCCCAGCACAGAGCCTGTGTTTGGATGGAGGTGGGTTAGAGTAACAAGGAGCTCATGATGTTTGTGGGATCTGAAACTGCGATCAACATACTGGGCATAATAGGGACCTGTGAGGAGTCACAATCATGGAGGTATGGCTGCATCCTTGACTGCTTCCTGAAGACGTGTTAATGACAGTGGAAAGAAACCACCTGTACTGCAGTGACACAGTGTGAGATGTTTTGACTGACCCAGGAGCACTGTAGCGACATCAGACACACTCAGTGCTTGACACCAATGCCAAACTCTATCATTCCCTGATACAGAAACTCTTCTGAACTCAACACTTCCTGGAATCCCAGGTACAATACTCACTATCCCATACTGTGACCCATCTCAGTGAACTGACTCTATTATAGGGCTAAGCTGCAGCAGATAAACAGCAGACAGCACTGCCTTAGCTGCTCCTTCTCTGTAGAACTAGACCCCTCTCAGCTGGAGAGGTTTCTACAGTTTTCTTCAGTAATTACACAGAAATGGGGTAGCTGCACAGCCCAGGCTTCAAGAAAGCCAATATCCAAGTATGCCTGGGAATACTGCTTGCTGGTGCCTCACATTCCCTCCAGCAGTCAGAGTCTACCAGGCCTAATGCAGACCACAACCATTCCCCTTCAGCCAAGGTCTCTGCAGTCAAACGAAGCAAAGTCAAACCACACTGTGAGCAGTGGGATGCCTTGCTGGAGCAGTTGGAGAGAGTAGAATGAATTTCTGTTCTTAGGGAGTCATTTTTATATCGGTAATTGAAAACTCTGCTCAGTTCTGCACATCAGTCTCCTAAATTATGCAATACATTTTCAGAAGAGCTCACAAAGCTTGAAAGAAACCAGCATAGGAGATTACAGTCCTGTTTCTCCTGCCTAGCTCAAACTCATCCTGGTAAGATGCTCACCTATTAAAGGGTAACCTTGAGGTCTTCAACTTCACTGTGCAGTTGAAAGATAACTTTGGGAACCCACCACTGCAGAGAAATAAGAGCTATGGAGCTCACAGCCTCCCCTCCAGGTGAGCCATTAGAAAGAAAATCAGAACATGAATCCTTACAGGTTTGGAAAGTCCAGTGCATTGCTTTTTCTTAGGCCTCTGTGGAGGAGGAGCAGGAAAGCAGACCACAAGTGCTAGAGAACCACATGGAGGGAGTGAGGCCACAGTACCATCTACAGCTTCTTTCCTTACAACTGTCAGAGGCAGGTATCTGATTACAAAAGGTGATAAGCAAGAGGCAGCCTGGAAGAACAGATGCGTAAAATGTACTCAATAATGGATCGCTGCTGCTGCTGTTATGGACAGCAGGACCTTCCTGTGAATGGCTGGGATTTCTTCGTGACAAGCCACCAGAAAGCAGTGTAATTGTTAAATGGTGGCTTCTAAGCTAGTGATTCTTCTGTCTATGGCATGGCTCTTGAGGAAGAGCAGGAGTAATGCAGACCCTTTGAACAAACCTCTGCAGTTGGTGGGACAAGAGGCCATGGTTCAAAAATCTATTGCAACTTAACTGCAATCTGAAAAAGAGGGAGAATTGGGCACTCAGGCCTGAAGCATAACACACAGCCAGCCCATCCTTGTGAGACAGACCCGCCTCTGGGGAGCAGTGGAATGAGCCCATCAAAGGTGGTGGCATTGTCCAGCCAGCCATGAGAGCACAGCACAGGACCAACGCTTCATGGACCCCAGGCCTTGGCTGCCACATGTCCCTGGGGCATAGGGAACTTCACCTCCATGAATGTGTACTCCCAAGCAACATCCTCTGAGTGCTACATGCTGAGAGCTGGTCTCAGGGAGCCTATTAACAGCCAAAAGCTCTGGACAGAACTTGAAGGTAGGTGGTAGTTACCAGAGTTGTTTATCTGACAGGCCTGGCCTCTGCTTAATACCAGTTTTGGGTACAAGCCTTGTTTGGGATAACCCTGGGATCCTGCTGTAAATGCTTGCTGTGGTGGTATGTGCATCACCACTCACAGGTCTTGGACCCTCTCCTTCACCACTTTTGGCCCTCTCTCCCACTCCAACAGTAGGATCTGTGCTCTCTTTGCTTTGAGTCACAGAGAAGACTTCTGGGGCTTAGGTGGGAATCATGCATTCCCTAGTGAATTTGGAATCCTGTGACCTGTATCACAGGTCACTTTTGGTAGGAGGCTCCATCAGCAGACACCTCACAGGAAAGGAAAAATTCCTCACAGAAATCATCAGTGATAGTCAGTGTGGGATAGAGTTCCAAGTGGAGAATGTTGCACTGGGATGTAGCCCTGGACCCTCCCTCAGCAGCAGGACTCGTCATCATGTTAGTCAAAGCCAGATTGTTGAGATCCTCTCTAGGTCCCTCGTATCTTCTCTAGCAATGCTATCTACCCCTCTGAAAGAGCAGCCCAGCATCTTACAAGACCACATATCTCCTCCTGCACTGTCTGGCAAACCACCACCCCCAGGAGGAGGGCCCTTTGCAGGATGCATGGCAAAATTTAGATGCCTCACAGGATTAATTTTGCTGCATCTACTTCTTAGAAGTGCCTCAGGCTGCTGCAGGGGAGTTGCTGCCTGTGGAGGACCAAATTAGACCCATCTGGAAAGGTGCTGGGATATTGGCTGGGCTGCACTGGGCTGGTGGTAATAAAGGCTGGTTTTGCATGAAGAACTGTGGGTTGGCTTGGGATATCCCATGTGCTTAGCAAAGGATAATTTAACCTCTGTGTCCTTAGGAAGGAGGAGGGGAGACCTGCAGGGTTGAACAGAGGGACATGCAAAGCTGTTCTGCTCCACTGGCTTGGAACAGCATTGATCAGTTTGTGCTGGCTGCAGATGTGGTGGGGAAACTTTAAGTACAACAGATTGATTGTTACCAAGGGACAAATTCCCTGTAGCTGGTTGGATTCAAATGCTGAAGTACTGACATATTGATCTATTTATGGTGATTTATTAGTAATAGCCCTGTACCCCAAACTCTCTTATGCAGTTATACAAGTAAAGCAGCATACTATGGCTAGCTTATTTCTTTCAGAGGATGTATAGAGGGTATACCTCTGTATGAAGCTCCACACTGTGAACATATGCTATCATCTATAGCGGACGGGAAAATAAAAGTGGTGACAGGACAGCATGTATCACGCAACCAGTCCCAGCACGCTGTCTCCCAGGCTTTGGGTTTGCAGGCAGCAGGCAGGTCTCGAGCGCTGTCGGGGCCTGCGGGGCATCCTCTTTGGCAACGACCAGCTCCCTTCCTGCTCCAGCAGCCCAGAGCAGGGGAAGGATCCCTGCAAGGACAGGGGGTAAATGTAGTGAGTGCAGAGCTGTTGGTGTTGGGTGCAGGCACTGCTTGGGCAGCTTGTGGTGGGGTTAGTGGGAGCAGAGAGGCAAATTATGACCACAAGGAAGTCCCCATCTCCCCAGTGCATGGATCCCTAATGAATCTTCTGCCCTTTGTCATTCATACTGCTTCATGTACCCTTGCCTGAGGAAAGCTGTCCCCTCATCCCTGCCCTCAGCACAAAGTTGCAGAGGTGAAGACCTTATCCCCTAGTTTGACTTAATCTGGCATCAGAACAGGATTTATGGAAAGGAGAGGCCTCAACAAGAGGCTGAACCACAGACCTGCACCCTGCAGACATTTTCCAGGGAACATCTCCCTCCATTGAGCCCCATCTACAGACTCTGCTTGCCTTAGAGATAGTCCTAGGAAGTCAGAAGGGATTAAATGAGATGCCCAGGTGGGAAGAGTTGAGGTAGGATATTAACAGTCTTCTACAGATGGGCTCTGCATGATGGCAACAGACCTATCCAGGTACCTCATTTTTCCTTTGTTTTTCCTTAACTTTGTGTTGAATTTCAGTGATGTGCATAAGTTTCTGATGACTGAAATAGCTGCTGATGTATTAAATTCAAAAAATGCTGTGATGGCTTAAGCGGGTTTCTCTCCCCTTGCTTCAGGCATGTGCCTGTTATACTCCTTGTGCCAGAGCTCTCCAGCCCTGCAGAAGGTGGAAGAGGCAAGTAGATGCTGGCTCTTTACCCACCACAGTCTGAGGCCAACGTGATAGTTTAAATAGAAATCTTTGTTTAAGTTAATAAGCCAAGCTATGTGTGGTTGAAAAAGTGGAGTGCATCTGCTCCAGGGATTAACCTGAAGCAGAATGTGGATAGTGGGCCTGCTGGAGTGTTAAATCATTCCCCCATGAACCACCACCATTCAGCTGGAAGCAGCCCCTGGCACACAAAGTGCATCAGCTCCTGGTAGTGCACATTTGTATCACTTTATTTGCAACTAATGAAAGAGCTAGAAACACTTATTGCATGTAAATTATATATGAGTACCCATCATACAAATAAACTCTTTCCTGTCTCAGCTTTCCATTCCCTCCCTCATCAGAAAGTTTTTTATATTTGGGACAGATTCAGGAGTCTCTGCTGGTTCTCATCCCCTGGGTCTGTTTTGATTAATTAGCAAGGCGAGCTCCTCTCCAGGTGTCTGCAAAACCCATACACACCTTTAGAGCAAGCATCTATTTTAATGTATGAAGCAGCAGGGGCAGGATATGAGTCTCTCTCCAGCTCTTGTCTCAACTTAACCTTCCTTCACTTGGAAACTCTGTCAAATTCCCCATAGGCTGAAACAAAACAACAGTGAAAACCAGAAGTAATCTGACACTTGTAATTACAGGTCGACCAGCTCCTTATTGACAGAATAAGGAAATAGCACATACAAGGATCATTTAAAAACAAGGGAAGAGTTCTGTTTAATGCTAAGTCTCATGTGTTTATGGAAAAGAATCCATAAAACTGCTTGGTAACTTCTGGAAATGTTAGAGGGTTGGGTTATGAATTTGGCTGATAAATGTAAAAGCTGTGGATGTAATAGGGCTCCAGCAAGGAATCTGATACAGTCTTACACTGTGTTTTGATTTTATAAAAACTGGAGTGATACCAAATTGACAAAATTTGTAGTAATTGGATTGAAAATTGACAAGCTAGCAAGCGTCAAAATGTTAAAGCTGGTGCAAGCACATAATGTGTTTATGAACCAGCCCAGTGGTGAGTTATTCATTGTGGGCCATGCTTCTGGTCTGGCAGCTCTGTCTGTGGAAGAAATGATGCTGGCAAAGGCTTGACTCATGGTGTAGGAGCAGCTGAATGTGAACTCCCAGAGCAACACTGCAGTCAGAAAGGCTAATTCCATCTTGGATGTATAAACAGGGAATGCAGAGCAGGTGTAATGAGATTATATTGCAGGAGATTATACTGTGTCTGCTAATTCCATGGATGTGATTACTGGTGTGAAAGAATTCCCAGTTTTAATATCTATAATTCAAGGAGGAAGTTAACAAGTTGGAGGGGCTTCCTGCAAGGCTCTAAGGCCTGTTCAGGGGTTGGAAGATATCTTATGGGGGAGGTGCGCTTAGGACTGATACAATCAAAGCCTAAATATACCTATGTAGGATTAAGTATTTGCTCTTCTAATTGCTGCTGTGCCTAACAATGGTACAAGAAAAAACAGCCTGGAGATGAGGTATATGTTTTAGAATGGAGAAAGCAGTTAAATAGTTGAGCAGTTTGCTTAGGGTGGTGGCAGCTTCCCAGCCATTGGCAGTTTCTGAATTAAGATGAGATGTTTAACAAAACAACAATGATTAGTGTCACAGAGTCCTTTGTCCTGCAATCATCTGAAAAGCATACTGGTCTAGAAGTTAGTCTAGTGCAACAGGCACTGCTGTCAGATGGTACCAGCGTGCAATGCTTCTGCTACAACTGTTCCCATAGATACACTTCTCCTTGCCTTCTACATTGTTTTTCTTCATTTAGAGGCTCAGCTTTCTCAGCTGAGAAAGCCCCTGTTTCTAGATTCAGCAATGTCTTAGGACCTTTCTGCTATGGGGCTAGTGTCTTGGATCACTGCCTGTGCTCCTTTGGGCCACAACAACCCCCTGCAACACTACAGTCTTGGGGAAGAGTGGCTGGAAATCTGCCCAGTAGTAAGGGACCTGGGGGTGATAATCTCCAATTGGCTGAATGTGAGGTGACAGTGGGCCCAGGTGGCCAAGAAGGCCAACGGCATCCTGGCCTGTATTAGAAATAGTGTGGCCAGCAGGACTAGGGAAGTGATTGTCCCCATGTACTCAGCACTGGTGAGGCCACACTTCAAGTACCGTGTTCAGTTTTGGGCCCCTCAGTACAAAAAAAGACATTGAGGTGCCAGAGTGGATCCAAAGAAAGGCAATGAAGCTGGTGAAGGGTCTAGAGAACAAGTCTTATGAGGAGAAGCTGAAGGAACTGGGGTTGTTTAGCCTGGAGAAAAGGAGACTCAGGGGAGACCTTATCACTCTCTACAACTATCTGAAAGGTTGTAGCAAGTTAGGCATCAGTTTCTCCTAAGTAACAAACAACAGGACAAGAGGAAATGGCCTCAAGTTGTGCCAAGGGACATTAGGAAAATGTTTTTCAATTAAAGGGCTGTCAAGCATTGGAACAGTCTGCTCAGGGATAGTGGTTGAGTCACCATTGCTGGACATGTTTAAAAGTTGTGTAGCTGTGGTGCTTAGGGACATGGTTTAGCAGTGGGCATGTAGAGTAGGGTTATTACTTGGACTTGATCTTGAAGACCTTTTCCAACCTAGATGATTCTGTTCATTTAGGGTGGCTTCTCACAGCTGTTTTTTTTTGTTTGCTTGGGGGGGGGGGGGGGGGGGGTTGTTGAAGGGGCGGGGAATGGGTCAGAACGCAGTGCCTGTGTCCTGCAAGTAGA